>CP139509.1:234018459-234265959 GCA_021014915.2 Artemisia tridentata subsp. tridentata
TTAACTCATTGTTTTACACCTGTGTTTTTGTTATAATTACATTGGCTACATTGGTCAAGTAATTCTCCCACACCCTTTGCGTTGTACTCATTTTTAGTACACGATACCCCTAGTACACCCCTCAGAGCCTATCTTTTCGTTTCTAACATTAAGCATTTTACTTAAAGGAAGAATTTGTTTACACCCCACTTAAAATGTACACCCAAATCGCCTTAGCCTACCTTGTATGCACTCATTTTTAGTGCATTATTGTGACAACATTTGTTTAAACCCAAGTTAATTATCTAATTGATTACATGGTTGCTAAGTCGAGTCATATCCTTGTACATATTGTTTTTGGACGATTGGGACTCATGGGTAAAGTACTAGTATAATGGAGTAATGGGGAAGAACAACAATATTACCCCCATATGTGCTAAATATTTTAAAAGTACTCCAAGTGTTTCGATTATCTTAATTCGAGTCATTAGAATAGTTAATTGTAAAGTTATGTAAAAGTTCAAGTGTAAGGGGAATGCAACGCCCCTATGATGTATTATTTTGGATGGTAGGGCAAGAGTGTATGAAAAAAAAAATCAAGAAAAATAAAAAAAAAATGAGAAAAATAAAATTAGAAAAAACATACGGACTACCATCCCGTTTCATTTTATGTTTATTTTATGTTTTTGTTATTTTGTTTTTAGCTTAAGTCGAGTCTAGTCTTGGCTTAGCAACGCCATATTGTACATGTAATTAATCAAGATCTTTAACTCGCCACCAGTAAAATATCCTTATCCAACAAATCCGTGTTTATCATATCCCTACACCTAACGTTATAACCCGTTTAAAAGCTGGTATGTGCTTAAACACATACCCTTTTCTTGACCAAAACCGGACCAAAATAACCAAAAACCCGACCAAAATGCCAAAAGATATTGTGTTTTTGTGTTTCTGTATGTGCAGGGATGGATATCGTGAAAATTGACAAAAGACACAAGAAAATCAATTAAACGAGCACGAGATACGAAAAGGCTCAGAACCGGAACCGGAAATAAAGAAAATGGTCAAAAAGGCATCCCAAGTCCTCCATCTATCTGAAGTCGTCAACATTAGCCTTGGATTCAACTTTGAAAAAATGACAAAACCAGTCCTTGAAGAATCCAGAAATTACATAAATAGTCCCTAAGATTAAAACCTTAAAATCCTTTAAAAACCTTATACTCGGATATATTAAACTCACCCCAACAATACACTTAATCCAATCCACTACCAATCCGGCCCACCCTTTTTCCCCATTTATCTAACCCATCCAACCCAACCCATATCATAACCCCTTACCCAATCCTTTTTTAAATAAAACACCCGAGCCCACCTTCCATCTTTTATCCCTCGGTCAAACTTCACTCGGTCAAAGAGATAATAAAAAAATAAACACCACACCTTATCTCACAATTCACCCTCTTATCTCTCTCACCAAAGAAATAAACCCGATCCCCAAATTCCCATCCCATGAACCCTAATTACCGCCCCTCAAAAATTACTACAATTAAGGGTATTATAGTACAATCAAAGGGCTTCTAGAAGGATCAGAGTATGTCAGGCCTTGTCAGAAGCGAACTAGCACACGAGGGGATGAGGCGGCAGCTCGTGATTGGTTAGAACACGTCAAGATAGAGCAATCCAAGGGCTATGATGAGTGGGATTGATTTAGACGGCTTAGATGAGCTCCAAACTAACACAAACACACGCGGATCGCCAACGTGGCATAGCCCAGAGGTTCGGTTGAGGTCTATAAATAGGATAGTGTTAGGAATATGAATATTCAGCAGAAGACTCGGTCACCCCGAGTACTTATTAGATCATCATAGCTCATAAGATTATCAGTAATATTATTAGTAGCTTAGTTATTAATTACTATTGTGGAGTGGGTCGGGTCTTTACCCTCTGTCAGCTCGCTCCACAGTCCACTAGGGACATAATATGTAGTAGTATATATACCCCTTCCCACACAAGGGAAGGGTTGGACCTTTTCAATCTAATATTACACTAGTTTCTTTCTCTCTCTAAAAGGCTCCCACTTCTCTCTAGAAATCTTATCCATTCGATCCATACAAGCCTCACAATAGTGATTCATGCATTGTGAATACCCTACAATTGGTATCAAGAGCCATGGTTAGGTCCATGAGAGTTGGTATTCACGAATTTGTGTAGTTCTTGAGGTTTTCTTGTTGGTTCGATTTGTAGTTTTAAGTTTTTTTTGATTCGGTTTGTTTTGTAGCATAAATCTCATTTTGTACTTTGTTTAGTGATTAGAAGTTGTTTTACTTTGTACTTTCTAGATTAAGATTAGTATTAGAGTGGTATTTGGTGTTTGGATTCACAGATCTAAGAACCGTGTGGTGATTTTGGAGCAATTCGTGGGTTTTTTTGTGGAAGTGTTCTTGAATGCGGTTTGTGTAGTTGGGACGATCTTGAACGCGGTTTGTGGTACATCGGTTACGCGGTTTGTCTTCTTTACTAGTTTAGGCAAAAGGACAAACTGCATTGAAAGTGACAGGTTTGGTAGTTTGTGCCAACGCGGTTTGTCTCTACGGTGCGTACGCGGTTTGTGTCAACGCGGTTTGTATCTTTGGTGTGAACTCGGTTTGTCTCTAAGGCGCACACGCGGTTTGTGTCAACGCGGTTTGTATATCCGGTGTGAACTCGGTTTGTCTATTTGGTGCATACGCGGTTTGTGTCAACGCGGTTTGTATCTTTGGTGTGAACTCGGTTTGTCTCTAAGGCGCACACGCGGTTTGTGTCAACGCGGTTTGTATCTTTGGTGTGAACTCGGTTTGTCTCTTTGGCGCATACGCGGTTTGTGTCAACGCGGTTTGTATCTTCGGTGTGAACTGGGTTTGTCTCTAAGGCGCACACGCGGTTTGTGTCAACGCGGTTTGTATATCCGGTGTGAACTCGGTTTGTCTCTTAGGCACATACGCGGTTTGTGTCTACGCGGTTTGTCTAGGCGGTTTGTGTCTTGGTGATTTTTAGAAATTCCCGCGAAAGATTCGATTTCTCGGTTAAATCACAAGATCAGTATAATCTTGTATTCTCTATGACAACTAACACAGACTCCATCATATCGGAGGTTCTCAAACTGTACGATGATATTAAGGATCATGGGAACTGTGACTACACATCTCTAACAGAAACAACTGATACTGATTCTGCTGGAACTGATGTGTCACACTCGCAGTCACACATGTATGAATGCCTTGAGGATAGGCAGTTGGCTAATGATAAGGAAAGTCAAGTAGCATGCTTCCGTTCACTTCTATCACACATTAAGGCTTTGTTCGGTAACTCTGAATATGTGATGGGGTACAGACGGGCATTTGCTTCACTCTTTGGTCAGGAAATTAGCGATTTCACAGTCAGGTTGACATTATATCTGGATCAACTAGAACAGGAGCTGGTCAAGGAAGAACATTCTGAAAGTAAATCCAGAGACGCTCTCAATGTGATCAACAATCAATTCCAAATGTTCATCAACTCTCAATACACTGGGGACTATTATGGTGACTGTCAAGTGACTAAAGAGTGTTTCGCTAAATATACTGGGTTTGAAATAGAAATGTACAAAACGACACTGCTACTGCGGATAAGGGATGTCTATGGGTTCATTGAGGAAAAAGGTCAGCAGGGTAGGAATGGAACAAAATCAGACAAGAAGGATGATAGTGTTAGCACAGGAAGTGACCTCTCAAAATGTGAGAAGAAATCTCAAGAATCTGAAAATCACCAAGCACGGTCTACTGTGGTACATCTGTCTTATCTAGATAATATTGTTTCTAATGAACTTGTACATGATAATTCGTCGAGTTCTCTGCCTACGACTGAGTCTTTCAAATCACATGATATGATTGAAAAAGAGGTTTACAATGAACTTTTAAAAGGATTTTCAAAACTGGAAAAACATTGTGTTGATCTTGAAATTTCAATGCAACAATTAAAAGAAAAGTTCCAAATTAACCTTCCATCAAAAAATCCGGAATTACCTGATTTTCGGGAATTTTTCATGATAAATGAGTTGAAAGATCAGCTGGTGGCAAAGAACGCGACTATTAACATGTTAAGGACCAAAATAAGTGACTTGCAAGAAAAGGTCAATGAAGATAAAACCTCACATGACTCAAACACCGTTGAGTTACAAGCTGAACAAAACCTTGGGAAAAATTTCTCATTAGCTTCTCGTAGGAATAACTCAAAGAAGTCGGCCAAGTACAGGGCGAATCTTAAGTATGTCAAACCATCAGTCTTGGGAACACCTTCTCCAAGGTGTGCCCCCCAAGTTGGTGAGACTAAGAGTTTGCCAAAATCAGTCACTTCACAACCGAGACATAAGGGAACATTAGCGAAGAGTCACGTTCAGGATAAGTCTCACATGACAATAACAAAGGAAGTTAATGTTCATATCGTTGCATCCTCTACTTCGACAAACAATCACCACAGGCCTCTAAAATCAATGAAGCACCCTAGGAAGCCTAATAGATCTAGTGATGTAAAACAAGAAACCTTCTATCGTAAAAACACTAAGGTGCCTCAGAAACAGAGCATATTTAGAGCGTGTCTAAGATGGTTGCCAACTGGTAGAATCTTTAAGCAAGTCGGTCGTCAGTGGGTACCTACTGACACGGCAAATGCTTCTAAGAATGGTTGCAAGAAATCACAGAGACAGGACCCCATAGTCACTAACCAATATACATGCATACAAAATATTTATGATAGTGCAGGGAGACGGTTTCCGCGTGCAGCTACTCTCACAGAATGCATCATAAAAAAACTCAAGGTGTGGCTACCAAAGGGGACATCAACTCCCACAGAGGAGGCTCGGAAAACTCACCGGTAATGTACGGGGACAATGATTTTTGAACAATTCAGTTCAAAACTCGTACAGATGTTACAATGAAAATCTCAAGTATCCTTTTTCTTGGTGTATATAGTTTCTCCTATTTTCTAGGTACATGTTCCTTGTATATATATAGTATTATGTGTTCTTGAATTAAGAGAGGCATGTCTTCTGGATATCGATAACATTTACGACCCTAGAAATGTCATTCAATAATGACACGGGGTTTTAAATGAAGCTCGAACAGGAGTAGATCCTAATAAGTAAATCATGTCTCTGTGACTTGCTATTACTTTAGATAGTAACCTGCGCTTCATTTTGGGGAAAGCACGTCGCCTAAAAGACGGCTGTCCCTCCCACAAGGTGATGTTCACCTGAGCATGGATTACTTCATATTCATGATCATTCGTACTGGTGATTTTTGTTGGCCTAAAGACTCTCTCAGTTGATCTCACCAAGTGATAAATTGCTGTTCAATCAATGTCTGAATCTCTCTACAGAAGTGCAGTCATTGATTGAGGGGGAGAACAATAGCAATTTAAACGTGTCTTTGAATAGTCATTGTGTAATCTCTGAATTTATGGCATCTGACTGAGCTATTATTAAGTCCTTCGGGATTTAGTGTGTCATATCTGATTGGGATGCCTATGTGTGGTAGAAGGTACATTGATAGGAAAGTCAGGGACCACATGTGTCATTTAGTAAAAAGAGGAGAGTTAGGAGTAGAGTGTGAAACTTGTACAAAGACAGGGACCAAAAGTGTCATTAGGAGCAAGTTGTTAGAACTGTGACCTATGCGGTTTGTCAAAGTTGTACAAAGACAGGGACCTAAAATGTCATTAAGGTTAAGCTTAAGTTGTTTGTATTGTAACTTATGCGGTTTGTCAAACTTGTACAAAGTCAGGGACCTAAAGTGTCATTAAAGTTAAGTTAATGATAGGTAAGGACACTTAAGAATCAAAACGCATGCGGTTTGTCCATCACCACTCTCTCTCCTCCAATATCTAACCGAACAAACCTCTCTTTCTTACCAAACTCACGATCGCTATTTTAATCCATCCCTCGAGATTCTTCCTAGGTAACTATCGACCCTCACCCATATCAGTAGGTCGTTACTTGTATCTTTCCTAGATTCTAAATGTTTTACATGGTTTTTCTAGGTTGATTCGTACGGCTCATCTCTCGATCTAAAGTGTGTTTGTTGTTTCTTGTTTTGATTGATGGGTTTTTCATTTTTGTATGTAATGATAAGTGTTACATGCTTTGATTGCTTCATCTGTCATCCTGTGTGTAGGATTAGTGTGATTTGTCGAATGATGTTTGACTCCAAAAGTCAAAATCATTCTTGGGTCTAGGATTCGTTCAATCAGGTTTCGATTAGTAAGCCTCTAGGATAGAATGAATTACTTTTCTCACTAATCAGATGAGAAATCTGAGGTGATAAAGTGTTAAGTCGATTGTTTGCTCCTTTAAGGCTAG
Organism: Artemisia tridentata subsp. tridentata; assembly: GCA_021014915.2. Lineage (NCBI taxonomy): Eukaryota > Viridiplantae > Streptophyta > Magnoliopsida > Asterales > Asteraceae > Artemisia > Artemisia tridentata. Next base: position 234,024,809 of record CP139509.1, read on the forward strand.
ATCTGTCAAGTCGATTGATTGATGGGCTAAGTTAGAATGAATCTGGACCATGATGGGGTTGATTGTTGTAAGCTCATGTTGTTGTTGTTGTATGTTTATACAATCATATGGTAATGAATGAATTATCGATTTAGTGGTGTTTTATTCGTCGATGCGGTTTGTTTGGCATATGTCAATTGTTTGCAATGTGTAGAGAGTAAACACTGAATGGGATTATGTGATTCATTTGTGAAGTGTTTGGCGTATTATGAGGTGTTTGCATAATGTGAAATCTGTAATTAATACTCTCCACATGATCTAGGGTGTAGGTTGCTTTAAGGTTAGTTCATCGATGCTATTTGTGTGAATATGTTTGAATGCTGTTTGTCTATTCATCATGGATGCGGTTTGTTTGTGCTACTAGGGATAATGATTTGTCCGCTTAATCACAGACGCGGCTTGTCTGTTTAGTCACAGACGCGGCTTGTCTGTTTAGTCACAGACGCGGTTTGTCTGTTTTGTCTCAGACGCGGTTTGTTTGATTAGTCTCAGACGCGGTTTGTCTATTTTGTCACAGACGCGGTTTGTCTGTTTAGTCACGAACGCGGTTTGTCTGTTTCATCACGAACGCGGTTTGTCTGTTTCACCACGAACGCGGTTTGTTAGATTAATCACTTACGCGGTTTGTCTAACTAATCACGAACGCGGTTTGTCCAAACAATCACTAACGCGGTTTGTCTAAACAATCACGAACGTTGTTTGTCTAATCAATCTCAAACGCGGTTTGTCTAATCTGTCATGAATGCGGTTTGTCTGATTGATCATTAATGCGGTTTGTCTATGATTATGGATGCAATTTGCCTGTAATGTCATGCCATGTCTATTCGTTTGTCTACATGCTTACAAATGCAGCTGTGCAGTTAATACTTTACAATGTGAATGATGGTTGCTGTCTTTTGGGTCTCTCACAATTGGGTGTTGCTTGATATACTGTAGTCTTTTGTTATGTACACATAGGCTCTGTGCCAACCTCAAGGATTGATTCCCCATCTAACTTGCATAGTCATACTTTCGTCCTGTGAATGTGTGTGTAGATACAATGACAGATACAGGGATCACTACTTCCTCAGAACCAAACCCTGCAGTTCCAACACCTGTCCGTACAGATGAACAAATACTTCCTAAGAACAAATGGATCCCTATTGGAAGGAGCAACTGTTATGTCGATGAGACAAGACCTCAACCCAATCCCATTTACAAGATATCTGTTGATATCTTAAAGGAGACCAACTTCTTCTGAGCATTCACTGCACGTGCAACAGTTCCGTCTATATACATTCAACAGTTTTGGAATACGATTGAACTCAACAAAGATACTGGTAATTACCACTGTCAGTTAGATGAACAATGGTACGAGCTGACATCAGACACCATCAGAGAGGCTCTTCAAATATCACCTGCTGTCATTGATAAACCCTTTACCCAACCTCCGACATCCGAGGCTCTCGTCCACTTCGTTAATGATCTGGGTTATCCATCAACCGTCCTCAAGGTATCAACGGTAGTCACCAGTGAAATGTATCAACCATGGAGGACATTCGCCACCATTCTCAATTTATGTCTTACTGGGAAGACTTCTGCTTACGAAAGACCTAGGGCTCCAGTGCTTCAAATTCTATGGGGAATCATAAAACGTTCCAACATAGATTTCGCTGAAAGGATCTGGGAAGAATTCGTTCACTCCATTCACACCTTCCAAGAAGACAAAGCAAAACTGGAATCTAATCTGGCCAGCAGGAAGACAGTGAGGAAGATGTTAATTCCTAGCATCAGATTCACTAAAATGATAATCCATCATCTCTACTCTCGTCACAAGTTCCATCCTAGAACTGATTCTCCTCTCCATTTGTCCTCTGAAGAATTTGTTCTGGGAAATCTCAAATGGGCTGCTAAAGGGGCCAAACAAGAAGTCTTTGGAAAGCTTATTCCTGAGCCTCTTATTTCAGATAACATTCGTCAAGCTTCCTATTATAAGGAATATCTGAGCAAAGTAGAGGGATATCAAAAGTCTCTCTCTAAGAAGGTAAGAAGTGAAGTCGAAACCTCTGAACCAGAAACCCAGAAATCCATCAAACAAACCCAATCTAAATCGAAATCAAAGAAAAGAAAGGATGCACCCACAGAAACTGAGGGATCTAAGAAATATAAGAAAATCAAAAGGAAGGCTTCAAGCAAGAAGGTGAAATCTAAGAAAATCAAGACAAAAGGTCGAGACGATGATGAAGAGATGGTGATTCCTGAACTAAGTCTAAGAGATGAAGAAGATCCGGATTTACTACAAGCCTTGGAGCTGACTGCTAAAGAACACGCTGAATCAACGAAGAGTGCTACAAAAGGAGTTGTCCTTAGAGAACCTGTTGTTGAGAGCAGTAAACCATTACCTGCAGTAGAGGGCAAAGGTAAAGGAGTAGCTACAGTGGTACAAGCTGCTGAGACTCTTCTTACCATATCATCTCCGGCATCCAAGACAACCACACGATTTGTGCTCAGGAAACGTGAGCAGGGATCATCTAGAGCACTTGACCTCTCAGAAGGACATCAAGAAGAATCACCAAGCTTAGAAGTTGCTCAAGATTCCAGTGATACAGAAAGCGATGAACAGTTGTACAAGGAAAAGAAGGTGGAAATGAAGATCGCACATACAGAAGTAAAGGATCCACAAGATCGAAGTGAGAGTCAAGAAGAGGAAGTTCATAAGGAAGCTGAGTCTGGTAACGTTATTAAAGAAAAGAAGGAGGAGGTGAAGGTCACACATACTGAAATTAAGGATCCACAAGATCAAGGTGAGAGTCAAGATGAGAAAGTTCAGAAAGAAGCTGAGTCTGATAACATCGTCAAGGAAGCTCATGATCAGATAACAACAACCACTACAGAACCTCCACAAGAAATACAACATGAAGAATTCGTGGCTTCTACATACCCGGGGGTTCATGAGAATCTGAAAATGAAGGAGGATGAGCAATCTCACCTGAATGAACCAACAGGGTCTACTGGCACTCTATCGTCTCTGAAGAACCTTGACACCGACTTCAACTATGGTGATCAATTCATCCTGGATAAAGCCAACGACAACACCACAGAGACTGACATACCACATGATGATAAGGAAGTGGAGTCAATGGTGTCCGTACCAATTAAACAAGACATGTCTGGTATTAGATCTATGACAATTCCAGTGTAGAGCAAAAGGTGGCTCAAGCTGTGAATGATCAAGTAGAGGAAGCAGTCAGATGGGCAATGGAAGCTCCTATGAAGACACGATTCAGAGATCTTCCTACTACTGATATGAAATCAATCCTCTATGACCGAATGTTTGAATGTGGTCAGTATCAAGGCCACGAAGATCATCAACGGCTTTATGAAGCTTTGGAAAAATCGATGAGTCGTGATAATCAGGATTTCCTCATGGCTGAGCTTGAAGAACAACGGAAGAAGAAGAAAAGGAGACAAGATAAACCCAGTACGCCCCCTGGCTCTCCACCACATCCTCCTCCACCTCCTCCACCTGCTGGTGGATCTGGAGCAGCAAAGATGTCAGGAACTTCAGAATCCACCCAAGCTCAAGCTCATCATCATCCAACTGAATCTTCTGGTGGTAAAGATCAAACCACTACTTCTTCTGGCCCAAGCACATCTAAGGGTGTTTCAAAGGCAGGCTCGCTTGCATGGACCACTGTTGATGACAGATACAAGCCCTCGTTCTCGCCAGCTCCTGAGGATTTTGTCATGAATGAGGAATCGGTTGCAGATGATTTGTCTACTCAAACTGATGAAGAAGATGTCTCTGCAAACACCAATATCCCAACAGTTGATCCCAATCAAAAATGGTGGTTGGAATTCTTACGCACAGATACATCGGATGACTACAACCCCACTAGTAAACGCTTCACCAAGGAAGACAGGGAATCTTGGGTGAAACCTGTACCTGAAGAAGAACGAGAACCAGTTCCTGAAACTGATTGGTCTATTCCATCATCAGTCACAAGTGTTCCTGAAAACAATTGGGCAGCTACCATTGCATCACAACACTACCCACCTCCAGAGAACTCACTACTGGCGAAAACTAAAGACATGGGGGCATTTATTAGTTGGTTCTGTAAAAAGAAAGGCATCACAAATCTCACTCCCCAAGATTTGGAAGGTCCTGCATATGAAATCGTCAAAGTGTTTCATCCTGATGTGATTCATCTTCAATATCAAATGGAAGAATGTCATAGACTATTTACTGATCAAGTTGATGACCGGATCCTTTCCTACGACGTCAACCGACCTCTTCCCTTTGATGGTCCACCAGGTCAGAGGAACCTTCAAGCAGATCTCTTCTTTAACAACGATCTGAGTTATCTCAGGTTTGGGAATAATGGTGATCGTCAGGCATTATCCATTTCCAAGATGAAGGCAGCTTACTACCCTGACATTGGGCTAGAACAAATGGTGCCTGATCAAGTATGGTCAGATGAAGAATACAAGTTTGATATTGCTGCATCTTATGGGGTCACACATTGGTGGTTCCACAAGAAACGATTTTACATTGAAAGGCACGCAGGAGAGGGAAGTCGTCGGGGTATACGCTCACATCTAAGAATCTTAAGTGTCATCAAAGTTGATATTCACCCAATGTATGGGTATGAGTATCTTAAAAGGATAGTGCTTCGTCGTGCTGATCAGAAGGAGTATATCATTTCTGAAAGCGACTTCAAATATCTATCTCCGAGTGACTTCGAGGATCTCTTCCTTCTGAATCTTCAAGGGCACCTGAATCATCTTCCACCTCGCGACAAGAAGGCGCTTGCTGCTGCTGTTAACTTATGGATCCGGGGTCTTGTTATCAGGCAAAGGGTGAGTGATTTTCAACTAGGGATAGAGAGCTATCAGACCAAACTCAATCTCACTAAGCCGTATTGGGAACGTGAGGGTCTCGAGTACATTCACGACTTTAAAGTAACCGAATCTCCAAGAGCTGTCAAGTTCACTGACCAACATGGGACTCCTATGATGATGCAAATCAGTGAGATTCATAAATTCAGCGATGGTACCCTGAGGATGATTGATGAAGCACTGGATTTCAGGATTAAAGACTTCAAGCTAAATCCTCACAACCCACAATTGAAGACTCAGTTCTGGACAGATCTGGATGTACAAAGAAGCAAAGAGTTTATGAAAGCCATAGAGCGCAGACTGAAAACAAGAAGGATCTTTCGCAACCTGGAAAGCTTCGTTGGGGGTAGAGTTCGTGAAGGAGATTACAGATTGATGGAAAGAACGACATGAGCTGATTCGCTCCACAAGTGGTCTCTATAGTGATATTAGTCTTTTGTTGGGCTCTTGTAATGTTACAATGTAATTTCCTATAATCATGTAATACTCTATGTGTGATCTGTGTATATTGACAAGTAATACTCTCTCGTTAATTTATGAGGAAGCATAGTATGCTTCAAAATCAGAATACATTTAAACCTGCCACATTTTCACCCAAATTTTTCTAAATGTATTTAAATCAATTGGGATCACAAATCTCAAATGGTTTGAAATTTTTGATCGGGGGAGAGAATGTGATTTAAATAGGAAATTCTGATAAAATGTGATGATTTGGAAGCTAATGTATGCTCTCCCGTATGTGCTAAACCATTTTGTACATCAAGGCACATATTGAGGGGGAGCAAAATGTTTTGGTCATAAACGCAAACTCTTCCATATGTGCTAAAATCTTTCTTATTTCAATGCACATATTGAGGGGGAGCAAATGGTTTTAACAAAACAAAGGATTTGGCATCTCATGTGGCTGTGACTCAGAATTAACAAAAGAATTGACGAAACTTGAATTGTCATCAATCGAAAGGATACATCTTGGCCGGGTAATAATTTCAAGCTGGTCTAACCAGTGATGTAAGCGTGTCTCGAAAAAGATGTATCTGAGTAGAGTGTACCGTTTCGAGAAACTTTCTATGGACTTGACCAGGACGGGTAATAATTTCAAGCTGGTCTAACCAGTGATGTAAGCGTGTCTCGAATCGGTCATGTTCACTGAAAGTGGATCAATTCAAAAAGTGCAAGCTCTACCTAACATGTGCAAATTTATAAAACTATCACTCGAGCACATGTTGAGGGGGAGCATTTGAAAAATATAAAACTCTCAAGTGTTTGCAAAAATGTGTTTCAGAATCATGAACACTTTGAGAGATTTTTCAAAGATTTGATTTATGGCAATCGTGGAAGTACACCAAAGACCGACCATCTTAATTAATGCATGGAGTTATAAGGATGGTTAGGTTAGGCTCGAGTTCCCACGATCCCGCCAGAGCCGGAGGGATCTACCCAGGGACAATCCACTAGTTAGTGTAGAAGTCCTTAGGTATGATTAAAAAGGAGAAAAGTGAATGAGGGAATAGTGCCGACTGAGTTGGAGCTAACACTGGAACAAACCCAACAAGGTGTTAGTTATGAAGTCTCGGTAAGCACTGAAGGGGTTGAAGAATGAAAAAGAATTGTAAAGAGAAAGGGTGAAAAGAAATAGCCCTCCTTACAACTTAGGCAGAAACCGGGTCAATACATATGCTGTCAGAATCACTTAGTTGATTGCTGGCATTGAAGACAAAGTATCATGGACCCAGAGATACGCTGCACAACCCTCCCTAGCCACTCAAGGTCCCTCAAAGGATTCTTGTTTCAATTGTCACGGAGTTCAATACATTCCTATCGTCTCTCTCACTCCGAGTTAGATGATATTGAATAGGTGGCAGTCCTCTCCAGCCTCCGATCACCAAATCAAAACGCACAATTGAGTCTAGAGCCACGAGATACATAATAAGATCTCATAGGGACACGAATCATTTCTACACTGGTTGTTCAACATTAAGGACACCAGTTGTAATCTCATGAGTCCTACGCAGATCTTAGCAATCTGCCAGAACATTTATGAGGGAATTTACAAATGTAATTCTCAATGATTGAATGGAAATTCCTGCCAGGGTCAACATCAAACAGCCCTGTATGCAGGTCACTTCGGTAATTCCTCGTGGATTACGCTTAGTGGTCGCGGCGGTTTCAACCGGTCTACAGTCGTGGAGTGATCTCCAGCGACTCACCTAATCGCTGATTTACTACGGTAAAATCTTAAAAAGCTCTCTGTGAGCTTTCGATTAGGAACGGTCTTGGTAAGGATTAGAGAGAGTTTTCACAATATGCTGTTGACTATCTCGAAGTCCAAACTTGTAAGTACCGGTCGAATTATTGCTAACTGTCGTATGCAGGAACTTCTGGCGATTGTAGCAGTGGAAAGCTGTAGCTGGTTGCTGTTGTAGCTGGTTGCAGAAAAGATGCCAATCCATCACCACATGTTCACACCACATCATCATCAAAGAAGTCATGATCACCCTAAAAGACCTTAAACACAGCTTCTGCTAACTCTGATGCTGAAGATCATGACCCCATATCGTGTGTGAGCATGTCGGCTCTAAGTATATTTCATCACATGGAGTATTACTACAGAAAGATGACTTGGAGACTCAAGTGGGATGATACGTTCAGAGATTATTCAAAATTCATCCAAGACAAAAGAGAAGTCATCTTCAGATCACTGATGTTTGCACAGCAATCTATGACATTGAAGATTCAATGAGTACGAGCTATGATGTCAAGATCCAAGGAAGAAGTGCTGAATTTCAGAACATTACTTCTGGGGTGACCTCCCTTAGGGGGAGATTGTTAGGAATATGAATATTCAGCAGAAGACTCGGTCACCCCGAGTACTTATTAGATCATCATAGCTCATAAGATTATCAGTAATATTATTAGTAGCTTAGTTATTAATTACTATTGTGGAGTGGGTCGGGTCTTTACCCTCTGTCAGCTCGCTCCACAGTCCACTAGGGACATAATATGTAGTAGTATATATACCCCTTCCCACACAAGGGAAGGGTTGGACCTTTTCAATCTAATATTACACTAGTTTCTTTCTCTCTCTAAAAGGCTCCCACTTCTCTCTAGAAATCTTATCCATTCGATCCATACAAGCCTCACAATAGTGATTCATGCATTGTGAATACCCTACAGATAGGTTATTTCATTTTCGGTATGTAATTTTCATTTAGAAAAGTTATGCTGTCAAAATAGTTTTAGAAATTTAGTTTTCGGATTATTGTTAATTCGGTTCGATAATTGTAATTTTCACGTTTTAATGAAAGTTTAATTTTGTAGTTCATTTTAATCCAAATTCTCTTTTAGTTAATATAAATTTTAGTTGTTGGATTATTTACTTTGTTCGGTTTGATAATTGTAATGTTTAAAAGTGTTAATGAAAGTTTGATTTTGAAGTTCATTTGAATTCGATTTCTCATTTAGTTACACTGATTTCAGTTTTTAGTTTAGCACTTAGTTTTAATATCTGATTATCACAAAAAAGAAAAAAAAAATATATAAAAAAATATATAAAAAATGATTTCAGTTACTTAAATCTAGCTTGCATATAAGCTTGTTATAGTGTACTTGACTCATCTTAGCTTTCTAGCTATTGTGAGTCACTAGTTTAGGATATACAAATCATTTCACTAAAAAGTCAAAATAGTCAAGCTGTGATAAGCTGTTGAAATAAGTTGTGGAGATTAAGCTGATGGTGGATAGAAGCTGGAAATTGGGTTATGTTATTGGCTTATGCCTGGGTTTATATTTTTTTAGTACTGAGATAATTTGTAGCAGGACCACCTTGTAAGTTTCATTTTCATTTTTTGCTTCTTGCTTATTAGCTGTTTTTGTTTAAGGTGCTTTTGTTTAAGTTGAGAGTAGTACAATTTTAGTGGTTTAAGAAAGGCTTTAGTTTAGAATAAATTGCATAAGTTGATATATGGAATTTAGAGGGTAATTGGTAAATCAGTAGCTGAGATTGTTTGAGGTTTTTAGTGGTAAATTGTGGCTGCTAAGTTCATGGGTAATTTGAATGTTTGTTAGTTTGTGGAAATAGGATTGAATGATGATTATTGGTAGTGGTTGAATATTGAATCCTGGACCTGTTTTTGTAAGTAATATTGGAAGTAAAGTGGTTTTTGGAACTGATTTTGTTAATCTGATTTTGTTGCTGGTGTTTGGAATTGATTGTTGGTCTGTGCATAAGCTGTCTTTCAGCTCACTTAAGCTTGTTCTTGATCTTTCTTTTTCATAAAAATAGTGATTATTAGTTTTTAGTTGTTTTGCAAAAGAAGAAAATAAGAAAAAAAAATAGTTTAGATTGATTTGTAAAATACAGGATTCGAACCTGGGTAAACTTTTAGAGTAAATCAGTTTTTAATTTTCAAAATTTGCTAATCAGTTCATGAGTTTCATTTTTAGCAAGTTTGGTCCTTGTCTTTGTTTCAAACCGTTTTAAGTTTTATTAAAGTTTCAGGAATTACAATTTAAGTCCTTGTCTTTGTTTAAAAAAGTTTTAGTTTAAATAAAGTTTCCTAAATTTCATTTTTAGTCCCTCGTTTTTTTTTATAAAACTTAATTTTCTTAAATTTGTTTTATAAAATCAGTTTTAAAATAAAATTCATTTTCGTCCATTAGATTTTATTTTATTTTTATTTTTATTTTAAGTATAATTTCACTAATAGATTTATAAATCTCGGGATTAGCCCGGGATTTGCATTTATTTGAATTTTCTTTGTGTGCATTTATTTTAATAGCGTAGATTGCTTTTAATTTTTCTTATTATAGTGTAATTAATTTAAAAAAAAAATAATCTTTCACGTCACTTTTTCACTTCACATTTTCACGACACCGATTCGACAAATTCGCCGTCAAACCTTCGTTGGGAGAACGACCCGGGGAAATATTTTCACGAATATTTCTTTGGAAAAATAAAAATATATAAAAACACATCAATAAAATGGCGCCGATGCCGGGGAAGGCTTGAAACGAGTGCGTCGATTTCGTCCGTTGTTTTTGTGATTTGAAGATCCTTCCTTGGAAGTTATTGTTTTTTATAAAAAAATAAAAAATACAAAAATATAATAATTAAAAAAACACTTTTCCTAAAGTGTTTTCACCATTAATAAACATCCTCCGTCTTCCGTTGAAGGAGGGCGGTTGTAAACCATTCCAAATAACAACAAAACAAATCGTGAAATTAATCGTTATCGGATTACTTTATTACTACAACCTAATTACGGGGTTTAAGGAAGCTTGACATTAAATTGTCGAGCTGAAGAAGGCGGGTTTTTAAGCATCTTCGGAGCTACCTTTGCCTTCCCGCCACGCTGCGCGTAGTTTTAAGGGAAACGGTTACGGTTAACGTAACGGTTACCAAAAAGAAAATAAAATATTTTGTTTTTCAATATATTAAAAAAGCCAAAAATAATTCCCAACCAAAAATACAAAAAGATTTTTGATTTTCATTTTTGTTTTCTTTTTGGTGTATGAACACCGCTCATCTTCTCAAAATCTTATTTCTCCATTATCAAATCCCGAAAGGGTAATTCGACACACACACCGTATTCATTTCCCAAACGTTGAGGAAATGAACGACAATCAAGCTCCTCCGGTGGGGCCTAATCAAGGAGCACAACCGGGCCCCGACCTCCGTCCGATGGAGGAACAACTTCAAACACCATTTAATGGTGTGCGAAGGGCCATTGTGATTCCCGACATACTTGCTAATCAATTTGAAATCAATCACGGGTTACTCAATTTTATCATGAGTATCTCATTTCACGGATTTGAGAATGAAGATCCTCATTCTCATATCAGAAATTTCACCGATATCACTGAAACAATAAAGATCAACCAAGTGCCGTATGATGTGATCAAAATGAAATTGTTTCCTTTCTCCCTCAAAGGAGCGGCCCGGACTTGGCTAGAAAAGGAACCTCCAAATTCCATCTACACTTGGGGTGATCTAGCTTCTAAGTTTGTGAATCATTTCTATCCTCCGTCTAAAACTTCTAATCTCCGCACTCAAATCTTTCGATTCCAACAAGCTTTCGATGAATCGTTCAGCGAAGCTTGGGATAGATTTAAGGAGTTGTTGGAAAAATGTCCAAATCACGGGTTTTCACTCTTGCATCAGATTGATACTTTCTATAATGGGTTGTGTCATGCTGATCAAGATTCACTCAATTCTGCTGCGGGTGGAAACTTGTTGACCCGGAACCAGCAAGAAGCTTTTACGATCATCGAGAATAAAGCTAGAGTAAGGACTTCTAGGAGCAAAACTCAAGTCTCGAGTGCTAGTAGCAAATCAAATGACGAAGTTTTGGCTCATGTTCTTGATCAAAATAGCAAAACCAATGAGGCTATTTTAACTCTTACTAAACAAATGGGACTTTTAATGAAGGAAAGAACTCCTCAACAAATTAATGTTGTGAACCAGATTTGTGAAACATGTGGTGGTCCACACCCGTATTATGAGTGTCCGGCCACCGGTGCCTTTCCTCACGAGAATGTGTATGCTACAAATCAGGGTGGTAACGGTTACCAACCCCAAGGAGACCATAATCTCCTTAGCTACCGTTCGAATAATTACCTTGGACCACCACCGGGATTCAATAATCAAAGTCAAAATCAAGGTCAAAACCGTAATCAAGTGAACAATAATCAAAATCGTGCAAATAATGGTTTTCAAAACAATGGTTTTAATCAAAATCAAAACCGGGGTTTTCAAGGAAATCAAAATCAAGGGAATTTTTATGGGAATTTCAATGCTAATCAAGGAAATATGAATCAAAATCAAGGAAATTTTCATAATCAAGGTTTCAATAACAACAACCGAGGGCAAAATTTTAATCAAAATCAAAATGTTGTTCCAAATCCGCCACCCTCGGATGAGATTCTCCGACAATTAATGCTTCAAAATCAAAATTTGATGAGAACTCAAGAGTTGTTAACTAAGGAAATGAGTGAGATTAAGAAACGTTTAAATGATCAACCCTCGGGTTCGGGTACTACTTCTCTTCCCAGCAACACGATCGCAAACCCGAGGGGCGACGTTAAAGCGATCACAACACGTAGTGGTGTTTGTTATGATGGACCTACGGCTCCGACTACCTCTTCTTCTCTTCCTCCCAAGGTAGTCGCCCGTGAAACCGAGGTGACAACGGATACGGCACTTCCTACTAATAACGGAAGGACCGAAGACATCCAACCTCCGGTTGTCCAATCGTCAAAAGGAAAAGGGAAAGTTGATTTTGAACAAGAGGTTCCCATTAAGATAAAACTTCCGTATCCGTCACGACTTGATGAACAAAAGCACCATGATAAGAATACGCATCAGATGGAGAAATTCTATCAAATCTTTCAAGATATGAGTTTCGAAATTAGCTTTGCGGATGCTGCTCTCTTAATGCCGAAGTTTGCATCGATGGTGAAGAATTTGTTGAGTAACAAAGATAAATTGTTTGAGATGGCAAAAACAACCCCGTTGAATGAACAATGTTCCGCGGTTCTCCTCAAAAAGCTTCCAGAAAAGCTAGGAGATCCCGGAAAGTTCCTTATTCCGTGCAATTTTCCGGGGATGGTTCAATGTTTCGCCTTGGCCGATCTTGGCGCTAGCATTAACCTAATGCCTAAGTCCGTCTGGGAAAAATTATCTCTCCCCGCTCTCACTCCGACCCGCATGACTCTCGAGCTCGCGGATCGATCAATTACTCGACCAATAGGAATAGCCGAAGACGTCTATGTTAATGTGGGAAAATTCCATTTTCCGGCAGACTTTGTGATTGTCGAATTTGATGCCGATCCCCGAGTTCCTCTCATTCTCGGGAGAGGATTCTTAAGAACCGGGCGAGCGTTGATTGATGTTTATAATGAAGAGATTACCTTGCGAGTTGATAATGAAAAAGTTACATTTCAAATCAATCCGAACTCGAAACCTCAAACCGACAAATGTAATGTCGCTACGGTTGATCAAAAATCCGATCCCGTAATTGCTCTTAAAAGAGTTGATCCAAACCTTTCAAAATTCACGGTCAAGAGTATGTCAGAAAAACGTGCTGAACTCAAGGCCATGAAAATTAATCCTGGATCGAGCAAATGGTTTGAGTGTTGTGCTACAAATACTAAGAGTATTCTTGATGATGATGAATCAGATTCGGAGACCACAACGGAAGAGGTGGAAAATGCTAGCTCTAAGAGCACACCTCTTGTCCCACCTCCGGAGACGGTTTATCGTGTAGAGATGATTGATTCTGTTCTTTCCGACTCTTCCCATCCTTCTCCTCCGATTGAGGAAAGTGAAATCTCGAGGGAAGAGTTCGAGGTGTTGTCTGTTAATGCTCCAATTTCGCCGGAAATTGTTGAGACCAATAATAATCTAGGGGAAGATGTTTTGAAATTTGATGAACAATTGTTTCCCCTGGAAGATGTTAAGGAAAAACCGCCTAAATCCGTTCAAATTGTTGATTCAAAATCAGAAGAGCAAAGTAGTGGCAGTACCACTTCTTATATTGATTCTCTTCTTGAGGAGTTCACCGATGAACTCGCTCACATCGATCCAATCCCACCGGGGGATGAGGACGATGAGTTTGATTTTGAATCTGACTTAAGGAAATTGGAATCTTTAATGAACCAGGATCCGTCTAAATATGATTCTTATCACGAGGAGTTCACCGATGAACTCGCTCACGATGATCCACTTCCATCATATGATGATGATCTCTTTGACGTTCATGCTGATTATAAAGAAGTTGAAGATCTTTTGTACTATGCTCCATCATCTGATTCTTACTCCGAGCTTAATGATGATGATGACCTCTTCGATTTTAGGGCCGATCAAACCAAATGGAGAAATCTTTTATATGGCAAACCTACTGAAAAAGGCCCTAAAATTGAAACCATAACCGAGGATGCTTCAATTGTCTCTCATGACTTAGCTCCTTATTCTTCCGAGGATGATTTCTTTATTGAGTCCTCCATCGAGTACCCTGCTGAGTTTTCTTGTGAGGACAAAGTATTTAAGCCAGGCTTACTCAATGATGGTGAAATTTATCCTTTGATGAAAGTGACTCTTGATACGAATTTAAAGTTTCCTGCCTCATCTAAGGAACTTTTAATTCTGGAGAAAAATGATTCCTCTCTGCTTCTTTCTATTCAAAAACTCCCATTCTGTCCGGAGTCATCTCTGCTTGAAACTTTACTATCGTTTCCAGCCGGAAACGAAGACAAAGTTTTCGACCCCGGCATCACCGCTTTCATCTTCTAAAGCCGTGGGTATCTCAATCGGAGTGGAACTTTCGTGTGCTGCAATGTTTATTCAAACATCTTGAACGAAAGTCTGATTGAGATTATCTCTTCCACTTGCTCCCCCAAGGACAAATAAATTCGGGGTCGAGTCAAGCTCATGTGACTCGGTTAACAAAAAACAAGCGCTTCGTGGGAGGCACCCCATGCTTATCCATCTATCTTCTTTCTATTTTCTTAATAAAGAGGAGGGGATCCTCTTCCATATCTTGTGCCTCGTTGTTTTTCTGTGATGTGTCCAGGAATGCCGATGATGAAGACTCTCGTGCTCGTAGTTTCCTTCACGCTACTCGAGTTGCATCATCCGCTGCTTATCCAATATCCAAAATCTTATCGTTTTACATTTATCTTTTGGCATAATTAATAAACGGCCTTAGATTCTTGTAGGGATACCCGTACCTTTAAGACATTGAGGACAATGTCTCATTCTAGTCTGGGGGGGTAATCTTGCGATTTGATTTTTGCCTTGCATTTTTGCTATTGTCTCGTGCAATCCCGTTTTTCCTCAAAAATTGAAAAAATCCAAAAAAATGAGAAAATTTTAAAAATTTTTGCAAAAATATAATAAGTTTTGACATTTTTGTTGACTTTCCGCTGGTGAGAGTAGGAATAAAATTCTGACTTGACCGGGCGTGTTGAGCCCTAGCTTGTCTCCTTAACCGTTTATAATCCATAAGCTCGTGCTAGTCTTTTACATAAGGAGCTAGAAAACGCGAATTCTTTTTAAGAATTTGCAAGTTCCCGTATTTGACTTTATATACGCATGGCTTGATTATGAGGCTAAGCATTCGCGGATCTTATTACTTAAGATTTTAAATTTGCGAAGAACGAGAAATGATAGAGTCGTTTATAAGTGAGATTGCTAAACGTGGAGTAGTTGGATCTCTTTAGAGCTCATCGAAGTTATTTGTGGCTTTTTGTTCCCATAAGCTTGTTTCACTCAAAATAATACTCTATAAATAATTAAAGCTATTTTGGTTTTGGCGAAATTTAGTTTTTAATCCTTCTTAAGAGAATCCTTGCTTATAAGAGTTGGGTACACATCAAGGTACTGTCAGTGTTACGGTGTAATAGACTATTCCATCTTGCCGGCTCACAACCGATGTTGGGATTGTTATAAAAGCCGTAGGACTCGGGATTTGGCAAAATATATAATGAATAATGAATAATAATAATAATCCAAAGCCATAAAAAGTTTTCTGCATCTTGCCGGTTCGCAGCCGATGTTGTAGACTTCTAATAAAGGCAGAGGAAAAATTCCAAGGTCATAATAGACTATCACATCTTGCCGGTTCGCAGCCGATGTTGTGATTGTTATAAAGGGCCAAGGATTAAATACGTTAATGTGCTTAATAATGTTAATAATGCCAAATTTCGACTCCGAGGTATCCTAATAAAGGCTTCTGTCTCTGGACTCGTAGATGAGTTGTTTCGGTCGCAAATAAAAGGGATATTCTCAAAATCGTGTTAAATCAGAGACCTTGATGTGGACCTCATTTTTGTATGCAACGGTTTTCGAGGGAAGGTTTGGAAACTATTTAGCGTCTAAACTAAGGTATCTTTATCGGCTTAAAAAATTATCGAAACGAGAATTTGAAGAAATTCATTTCTCACCAAAAATAAAATAAATAGAGGAAAATAGGAATTTGGGAACGAGAAGTCCACAATTAGCTTTATGGGTAGTGTTGGCAATCTAACTTGTAAATGACAATGATTTCGTTTTTAAGCTTAGTTTGGGGACTCGTGAAAAATCGGGGACGACGAATTTTATCCGTATGGTCACTTCTTCATGAGTCGTGTTTCCTACTCGAAGACCCTAAAAGTTATCATTAGATAATGATTGTCGACAAAACCGTCACGTGTAATAAGAAAAATACAAAAATAGAATAAAAAGAAAAATAGGGAGTTTTTATAACATTGCATGAGGACATTGCAATACTTAGTCTGGGGGATTTTGGTATGTGCTTAAACACATACCCTTTTCTTGACCAAAACCGGACCAAAATAACCAAAAACCCGACCAAAATGCCAAAAGATATTGTGTTTTTGTGTTTTTGTATGTGCAGGGATGGATATCGTGAAAATTGACAAAAGACACAAGAAAATCAATTAAACGAGCACGAGATACGAAAAGGCTCAGAACCGGAACCGGAAATAAAGAAAATGGTCAAAAAGGCATCCCAAGTCCTCCATCTATTTGAAGTCGTCAACATTAGCCCTTGGATTCAACTTTGAAAAAATGACAAAACCAGTCCTTGAAGAATCCAGAAATTACATAAATAGTCCCTAAGATTAAAACCTTAAAATCCTTTAAAAACCTTATACTCGGATATATTAAACTCACCCCAACAATCCACTTAATCCAATCCACTACCAAACCGGCCCACCCTTTTCCCCCATTTATCTAACCCATCCAACCCAACCCATATCATAACCCCTTACCCGATCCTTTTTTAAATAAAACACCCGAGCCCACCTTCCATCTTTTATCCCTCGGTCAAACTTCACTCGGTCAAAGAGATAATAAAAAAATAAACACCACACCTTATCTCACAATTCACCCTCTTATCTCTCTCACCAAAGAAATAAACCCGATCCCCAAATTCCCATCCCATGAACCCTAATTACCGCCCCTCAAAAATTACTACAATTAAGGGTATTATAGTACAATCAAAGGGCTTCTAGAAGGATCAGAGAGTGTCAGGCCGTGTCAGAAGCGAACTAGCACACGAGGGGATGAGGTGGCAGCTCGTGATTGGTTAGAACACGTCAAGATAGAGCAATCCAAGGGCTATGATGAGTGGGATTGATTTAGACGGCTGAGATGAGCTCCAAACTAACACAAACACACGCGGATCGCCAACGTGGCATAGCCCAGAGGTTCGGTTGAGGTCTATAAATAGGATAGGTTATTTCATTTTCGGTATGTAATTTTCATTTAGAAAAGTTATGCTGTCAAAATAGTTTTAGAAATTTAGTTTTCGGATTATTGTTAATTCGGTTCGATAATTGTAATTTTCACGTTTTAATGAAAGTTTAATTTTGTAGTTCATTTTAATCCAAATTCTCTTTTAGTTAATATAAATTTTAGTTGTTGGATTATTTACTTTGTTTCAGTTTATGTGTATTCGGTTTGATTATTGTAATGTTTAAAAGTGTTAATGAAAGTTTGATTTTGAAGTTCATTTGAATTCGATTTCTCATTTAGTTACACTGATTTCAGTTTTTAGTTTAGCACTTAGTTTTAATATCTGATTATCACAAAAAAGAAAAAAAAAATATATAAAAAAATATATAAAAAATGATTTCAGTTACTTAAATCTAGCTTGCATATAAGCTTGTTATAGTGTACTTGACTCATCTTAGCTTTCTAGCTATTGTGAGTCACTAGTTTAGGATATACAAATCATTTCACTAAAAAGTCAAAATAGTCAAGCTGTGATAAGCTGTTGAAATAAGTTGTGGAGATTAAGCTGATGGTGGATAGAAGCTGGAAATTGGGTTATGTTATTGGCTTATGCCTGGGTTTATATTTTTTTTAGTACTGAGATAATTTGTAGCAGGACCACCTTGTAAGTTTCATTTTCATTTTTTGCTTCTTGCTTATTAGCTGTTTTTGTTTAAGGTGCTTTTGTTTAAGTTGAGAGTAGTACAATTTTAGTGGTTTAAGAAAGGCTTTAGTTTAGAATAAATTGCATAAGTTGATATATGGAATTTAGAGGGTAATTGGTAAATCAGTAGCTGAGATTGTTTGAGGTTTTTAGTGGTAAATTGTGGCTGCTAAGTTCATGGGTAATTTGAATGTTTGTTAGTTTGTGGAAATAGGATTGAATGATGATTATTGGTAGTGGTTGAATATTGAATCCTGGACCTGTTTTTGTAAGTAATATTGGAAGTAAAGTGGTTTTTGGAACTGATTTTGTTAATCTGATTTTGTTGCTGGTGTTTGGAATTGATTGTTGGTCTGTGCATAAGCTGTCTTTCAGCTCACTTAAGCTTGTTCTTGATCTTTCTTTTTCATAAAAATAGTGATTATTAGTTTTTAGTTGTTTTGCAAAAGAAGAAAATAAGAAAAAAAATAGTTTAGATTGATTTGTAAAATACAGGATTCGAACCTGGGTAAACTTTTAGAGTAAATCAGTTTTTAATTTTCAAAATTTGCTAATCAGTTCATGAGTTTCATTTTTAGCAAGTTTGGTCCTTGTCTTTGTTTCAAACCGTTTTAAGTTTTATTAAAGTTTCAGGAATTACAATTTAAGTCCTTGTCTTTGTTTAAAAAAGTTTTAGTTTAAATAAAGTTTCCTAAATTTCATTTTTAGTCCCTCGTTTTTTTTATAAAACTTAATTTTCTTAAATTTGTTTTATAAAATCAGTTTTAAAATAAAATTCATTTTCGTCCATTAGATTTTATTTTATTTTTATTTTTATTTTAAGTATAATTTCACTAATAGATTTATAAATCTCGGGATTAGCCCGGGATTTGCATTTATTTGAATTTTCTTTGTGTGCATTTATTTTAATAGCGTAGATTGCTATTAATTTTTCTTATTATAGTGTAATTAATTTAAAAAAAAAATCTTTCACGTCACTTTTTCACTTCACATTTTCACGACACCGATTCGACAAATTCGCCGTCAAACCTTCGTTGGGAGAACGACCCGGGGAAATATTTTCACGAATATTTCTTTGGAAAAATAAAAATATATAAAAACACATCAAAAGCCCTCTTTGATAGTTTATCTTAGGTGCTTACGCCTAGTGGAGAAGGTTTTTGATCCTTTCCCAAGCCTATGGTAATCTATTTGCTATGACAGGTAGTGAGAGATATTATCCATTTTCATTTATGAGATTTATTTTGATGACACCTGAGAGATGTGAGTATCTAAACACCACTTGTGAGGTGCTAGTTTGTAATCTCCGTGCTTATTATGATTAAAGTGGAACGACTATTTGTTGTAATTACTTTTATATTAGCGTTAAATGACCCCTAATTTGTATTTTGATTAGAATAAAAGCGCATTTGCTTGAGGACAAGCAAATCTCAAGTGTAAGGGTATTTGATGAAGCGAAAAGTGTACCGCTTTTAGGGGGTCATTTAAGCCCTAAATCGTATTTATTTGATCAAATATTGCCCTAAATCGTTCCTTTTGTCATTTTAGGTACTTTGGAGAAGAAATCTGGAAAAGGAAGCATTTTGGACGTTTTTGGAGCATAAAAGTGAAGAAAACGACAAAGTCTCAAAAATATGCTGGAAAGTACATTTGACGGCGTCAAGCTCTATTGTGACGCCGTCAGCCCTTGATAAGCCAGAGAAATTTTGGAAGATTAAAGGGGGACGGCGTCAAGAAGGTCGTCAAGCCTTGATAAGCCAGAGCGGATTTTGGAGGATTAAAGAGGGACGGCGTCAGGAAGACCATCCGGGAACCCTAGACACGGCGAGGTGACGGCGTCAAGATCTACAACGTGACGCCGTCAGCCACTAAGTTCTATATATAGTTTTGCAATTTTTTGTCATTAGTGTGCAACTTTGTGAGGAGAAACCCTAAGACGAATTTCTGCCATTTTTAAGGGTTTTTATACCCTTGGATCTCCCATGTTTAATTGAAGATAAGTAATCACTTAATCAATCAATATGTCTATGTGTTGTTTGATTATATCTTGTTCTTGTCTTTTAATTAACATGCTAGGCTAGATTTATCTTGTGTTTGCTTAGATCTAATGAAACCTAACTACTAATTATTAGTTGTTGGTGTGTTATTGATTGTATTGGATGATTGTTTATCGATGTTAGGCTTAAGAAAACTGGCTAACCTCCTATACGGTAACTTTCTTGAACGTCTTAAGAAACATGAACCAATGCGTACTAGGTTTATATGGTTGTATTTAATGCATGAGCGAATTCTAGTGATCCCATGTTAGGAGCTTCTTAGCCGGCTCGACATAGGAGTGAAGTAGGAGCTTGTAGAGTTGGGGAAGTACGTACGCCACCCCATGATTGGTATTAAGGAATACACCCGTCATCTACGCAATTAATACACACTAATCAACCGGTAAAAGATAGTTAGGGAGTAAGGAAATCTAAGTAAACACATTTCTCTCCACATAAGTTTCACAACCTTTTCATTTTCAGTTATTTTATTTTATTTGCATTTGTAGTTATTTGGGTTAGTTGACTAGCAACTAATTCCGCCCACTCCTTCAAACCCGAGATTTTACTTGCTTTCATAAAAATATAAAAATACAAAAAGAATCTTCCCTCACCCTTAGACCTATTAGAGTAGTTTTTCAATCCTAACGACACTATTCCCCTAGAGAACGATCAATCCCCTGGTACTTGCCACTTCACTATACTACATCGGTCAGGTACACTGCCTGGTGGGGATTGCAAGCCTCTTGAGATCCCTCGAGAGGTAAAACCTGTTGTAAGGTCGCAAAACCACGCATCAATTGGAACTAATTTCCGCAACCTTTCTAAGCGATGAATCTTCAACGATCATTCAAAACAAAGTTCCACACAAACTAGGAGACCCAGGAAGTTTCCAGATTCCTTGTAATTTTGGCAAGACATTCTCTTGCAACGACTTGGCTGATCATGGCGCAAGTATAAACCTTATGCCATACTCTCTTTATGCTAAACTTTCTCTCGAAACTCTTAAACCTACCAAGATGAGTGTTCGATTAGCAGACCAGTCTTTTCAATATCCTGTTGGGATAGCTGAAAATATGCTAGTTGAAGTTGGTAAGTTTACCTTTCCGGTGGATTTCGTTATCCTTAAAATGGAGGAAGACAGCAAAGTTCCTCTTGTTTTAGGAAGACCATTCTTGCACACCACTGATGCAATAATTCGTGTTAAACAAAAGAAACTCAACCTCGTAATTGGTGAAGATAGAATGTATTTTTCAATCGACTCATCCATGAAACATTCCTATTCCAATGATGATACTTGTTTCTGCATTGATGTGATAGTCGAAATTCTTGAAGAAGATTTTGATGCTCTACTCAATGAGGGAATTGAAATTCTTCATACTATCAAAGGAACTATCCTTGAAAAAGAACTCTATGCAGAGTTTGACGAATTCATAGCCATGAATATCGAAATTCTTGAAACATTCCTATGCAAAGTTTGACGAATTCATAGCCATGAATATCGAAGAAGAAGTTGAAACATACGATGAATAAGAAATAATATTCGAAAGAATCACATTCAATATAGATCATAAAGTCAAGAAGTCTCTCGAAGAACCTCCTACTGATCTTGAACTCAAACCTCTTCCTAAACATCTAGTGCATTTCTAGAAGGAACGTCTTTACTTCCAGTTATCATATAATCTAAGCTCATAATCTAAGCTCTCAGACAAGAACAAAAGCTGATTTAATCACTGTTCTCAAAAATCATAAATGAGCTTTTGCATGAAAAACGTCTGACATTCCTGGAATTTGTCCATCGTTTTGAAAACATAAAATTCAAATGCTTGAAGATAAGAAACCAGTTGTCCAAAAGAAAAGGAGACTAAATCCAAACATGCAAGAAGTTGTAAAAAATGAAGTAACTAAACTCCTCAATGCAGGAATCATTTATCCAGTTGTTGATAGCCCATGGGTTAGTCCTATTCATTGTGTACCAAAGAAAGGTGGTATCACTGTGGTTACAAAAGAAAAAGACGAACTAGTTCCAACTAGAACCATCACGGATTGGCTTGATTGTATTGACTACTGAAAGCTCAATGAAGCGACTGCCAAAGATCATTTTCCCATACCCTTCATGTATCAAATGTTAGAAACACTTGCAGGAAATGAATACTTCTGTTTCCTCGATGGTTTTTCAGGAACTTTCAAATCCCTATCGATCCAATGGATCAAGAAAAACCAATATTTACATGTCCTTTCGGAACATACGCTTATTGACGAATGCCTTTTCGCTTGTGCAATGCACCTGCTACTTTTCAGAGATGCATGATTGCTATATTCCATTACATGATTGAAGAATCCATGGAAGTCTTCATGGATGATTTTTCTGTCTTAGGAAATTCGTTTGCAAATTGTCTCGTTAATTTAGGAAAAATGCTCAAGCGATGTGAAGAAGACAACTTAGTTCTTAATTGGGAAAAATGTCACATCATGGTTAAAGAAGGAATTATGCTCGGACACAAAGTGTCTGGAGCAGGACTAGAAGTTGACAAAGCAAAAATTGATGTTATATCCAAACTTCCACCCCTACTAATATAAAAGGTATTAGAAGTTTTCTAGGGCATGCCGGTTTTTACCGATGATTCATTAAGGATTTCTCTAAAATCACAAACCCTCTAACTAAATTTCTCGAAAAAGATGCTCCATTCAAATTCAATGACGAATGTCTTACGACATTTGAAATATTGAAAGAAAAGCTTACATGTACACCAATTATCACAAGCCAAAATTGGAATCTTCCATTTGAGTTAATGTGTGATGCAAGTGACAGTGTCGTTGGTGCAGTACTTGGTCAGTGGGATGGAAAGCATTTTCATCCGATCTACTTTGCAAGTAAAACATTGAATGCAGCTCAACAAAATTACATAGTCACAGAAATAGAAATTATGGCTGTTGCATTTGCATTTGATAAATTTCGGTCATACCTTGTTCTATCCAAAACAATTGTTTTTACGAATAACGCAGCCTTAAAAAATCTCTTTAAGAAGAAAGATGCTAAACCACGTATCATACGTTGGATTTTGCTCTTACAAGAATTCGATATAGAGATCAAAGACAAAAAAGGTGCTGAAAACGTTGCAACCGATCATTTATCAAGAATCGAAAATAACGAAGATGATGATCAAGAAATTGAAATAAATGATAATTTCCCAGAAGAAATACTAATGGAAATAAACTCAGAAAATGAACCATGGTTTGCAGACGTCGCAAACTATTTGGTTGGTAAAATCTTACGAAAAGGGATGACATATCAACAACATAATAAATTCTTATCAGACCTCAAATATTTCTTTTGGGAAGAACCACATCTTTTTAAAGTCTGTCCCGACGGAATTATAAGAAGATGTATGGCAGGTCCCGAAACTCGAACCATTCTAGACGAATGTCATCACGGACCTACTGGAGGACACTATGGACAGTCCACTACGGCCTGAAAAGTGTTGGAGTCTGGTTTCTATTGGTGAACAATATTAAAAGAAGCTCATACTTTGGTTCGCATGTGCGAAGCTTGTCAAAAATTGGAAATATATCAAATCAGGATGAAATGCCCTTGAACGACATACAAGTGTGTGAGATATTTGACATTTGGGGAATAGATTTCATGGGGCCATTCCCGAAATCCCACAAGTTCGAATACATACTAGTTGCAATCGATTATGTCTCAAAATGGGCAGAAGCCCAATCTCTTCAAACTAACGATGCAAGAGTTGTCCTCGCTTTCTTAAAGAAATTATTTTGTCGATTTGGAATTCCAAAAGCATTAATTAGCGACAGAGGGACACACTTTTGTAATCATCTAATGGAAAAAGCAATAAAAAATATGATGTAAACCATCATTTCTCTACTTCTTATCACCCTCAAACGAGTGGTCAAGTAGAAAACACAAACAAAGCCTTAAAAAGAATTCTTGAAAAAATCGTGAAAGACAATCCGGCTATATAGTCAAGAAAATTAGACGACGCTCTGTGGGCTTTCCGAACGGCCTACAAAACACCCACTGGAACTATACCATATAAACTAATCTAAGGTAAAGCATGCCACTTGCCATTCGAAATTGAACATCGTGCATATTAGGCACTAAAGAATTGTAATACTGATCTAATTACTGCTGGAGAAAAACAAATGTTTCAACTCCATGAGTTGGACGAATTTCGTTAACAAGCATACGAAAATTCTCGGTTATACAAAGAAAGAACCAAAATCTTGCACGATCGTAAACTAAGAATCCGTAAAGAATTTAAGCAAAGAGATAAAGTGTTGTTATTCCACTCAAAATACAAATTCAAACAGCCAAAACTCCGATCACGATGGCTTGGTCCTTATATGGTTAAACACGGTTATCAATACAGATACTTTGAATTATATGGAAGTGATGGCAAAACATTCATAGTTAATGGCCATTTATTGAAGTTATACCATGAAGAAGACAGTTACAATGACAGAAGGGAAGAAACCACTCCTTTCTTTTCTAAAACATAAAAGAGATAGAAGACGAGTCTAGCTAAAGACTCTCAAAAGCAAACGCTTCTCAGGAGGCAACCCGTGATTTCAAATTTTCTTTCACCAAACTTAAGTTTAAGTGTGGAGGCATTTGGTTAAAAAAAAAAAAAAAAAAAAAAAAAAAAAATCCTTTTATTTTTGTGTTTTGTTTTGCAGGTTTTTATAAGTTATGGATGCAAGGAAGATGGAACTCTAACATCAACTTCCAAAATATAGCCCCGGGAAGTTTCGTTCCTCTTATCTCGTTTTTACCTATTTCTAAAAATATCAGTCTTTTTACATTGAGGACAATGTTCAGCTTAAGTGTGGAGGGGGGGATAAATAGGTAAAATTGAGTGTAACTCAACACTATTGCTTGTTCCATAATTTTCAAAATTTTAGGTATTAATATTAGTAATTTTCAGTAAAGTAGGATATAAAACATGTTCTAGCAAGGTAATTCAATACATGACCAGCACATTAAAAATCCACTAAATTGTGAGAACATTTTTAGCCTTCATGAAGTGTACAATCTTTGAACTTCCTGTTTCATTTATATATGTGCGTGTCGGTAATCTATTTTAGCTCTAGAACTTGTGCATGTATATCGTTTACTAAACCGCAGTAAGGTTAATTTATAGTTGAATATATGTGATAAAGAGGCAAGATACACAAACCAAATCAACCCTAAGCCTATCTCCTGATACACTGGTTGCTAAAAACACCATCAAATACACCCATATCACCCCTATCAATCCACTAAAATGAGAGAAAAACAATCAATTGCAGTCCCAATTGTTTGCTAGTCACTGATGTATTAAGAGAAAGTTCTATGGAATATGAAGAAAAGTCAATATAAGAAGAAAAAAAAAGTGATAATTAAAGGCAAAAAAGTATAAGCTTATAAAGTAAAGAAAAGTTATGAATAATAGTGGCTAGCAGTACTTTAATTCTCTGGGCATTTTTGCTACTTATATCTCTCAGATTATCCCAAAAATTTCCATATTCCAGAAACCCTGTGTTTTGTCCTCTTTTGATATACTTGCCTGGTGCTCACGCCGCAACGGTTATGTTTACGTATCTTGTACAAGCATATGGTAGCTTTATGGGTTACATTTGTGCAAATTGAGGGTTCCCATACAATCACCCCTATTGAGTGAAATTGTGTGAATCTAAATAATTCCTTTGTGAGGTGATCGAGTTATGTATTGATGCCTGTTATAATAAAATGTCTTTGAAACTAACAAATATATCTCTTCCAAAATTATTTTTTCAAAGTCTTAATATGTTTTGTTCGGTTACATTGCTTGTGTGCAAGCAATAGCTAAGTGTGAAGGAATTTGATGACGCTCGAATTACACATAATTTATATAGCGTTATTTGTTAGTTACTTAATGATTTCTATGGACTTTCGATACTTAATTGCATGAAAATACATTTAAGGCCCAATCGACAATGATTCTTCATAAGCAAGATAAATTACAAGCATTGGAGTCAAGTCTGAGCTAGAGCAAAGAAAAGCCTATAGAAAGCAAAAGAGCGCCGATCTTTCTCCAGAAGTACGCCAGTTACGGGAGGCGTAGTAAATCCTATAATCTGAGTCAGTATCATAAAGTACGGTGATCTCATGAATAAAGTGCGCCGTTCTTCAGTTCAATTAATGACCCTTTGGCGTCAAGAAAAGTACTGAAGCCCGCCGGTTTTAGTAACAATGTCCACCGGTGTCATGATTGAAGCCCGCCGATCTTATTGCAAGTGCGGCGTACTTCAGAAGATGATCAGTCTCAGTGAGCCTATAAATATAGCCCCAATCCGTCTCATTTGACACAATCCTAATCCCAAGTATTACTAAAGCTCTATCAATCAATCCTCAGTCAAATTACACCAATTGGAGTGGGCAAGTGATGCAAAGTTTTATATACATTGAAGTGCGACCTCTGTGTTGATATAATTGATCACTAGTGACGGTACCTAAATCTTTGTAATCAATTCATGGTGTATGACTCTAGTTCGATTCGAATCAATCACTGTAAGCGTGATTAACCAAGCCATGTTAGGCTAAACTCTTTATGGTTGCTTGGATCTGTTAATATAATAAAGTGATTTGGTTATGATATGATCTCATGTGATTTCTTATTTATGTTGCGACCTTACTGTATTTGAAACTCTTTTCCATTGTCTATCACTTTTTGTTATACTTGTTAATTAGTAAAGGTCGAAAGAACCTGTTAACATTATATAATTATCAAAACATGTCTATGTGCTTTGATCAATTGGTTGAATAAGTCCACCCTTGTTAATTCATAAACAACTGAGTTTTAGAGTTTGTAATTGTCTCTGTGAACTTGTGGAAACATATTCATTGGACAAGTAAGCATAAATCTTGAATCAAAACGGTTAATTTATGAAAACACCATTTTGACGAAAATTGCTATTCTGTGAGTTGAACCTTAGGCACCATCTGAGATCATTATCATTAACCAATTATTGAGTTATAGAAGCTATCCAAGTAATCATATTTGTTCCAAACTTGAAGTCCATTTAGTTTCAGTCATTTCGCATAATTGCTTATATAGCTTTCTAAATCATCCTAAGTATTTAACTGATAAATAGAATAATATCAGTCCCTGTGGAACGACCTGGTCTTACCAAAACTCTTTACTATAAACGAGGGTTATACTTTTACCCGTGTGTTTTGAATTTAGAGAAAACGGTAGAACTATTTACATATAAATTTAAAGCTTTCGAGACACATCAAGTTTGTTCCAAATTTCTATTATTATTATTTTATTTTTTTTGGTAAAAGGTCAAAAGACCCAGAAAATATATTACTCCAAAAAATGGTTAAGTACAAAGGATATGGGTGAATTCCCAAATCTCAGCCCGTTATATAGGCGAAAAAGCTTACATAACAAGACACTTCCTATTCTCTAAACAAGAAAATAAACCACTACTCATAAGATAACATTTGATGCCTATGAAAACAAAAATTACCTCCTAACATGACCTTGGAGCTTGATATCATACATGTCATAAAAAGATTCCAATTGCCCTGGAAGATCGTAGATCTGATCCTCATAGCCATCATAATCATCTTCAAGCTCGTACCCACCACCTGTCAATGAGAGGAAGTTAGCCATAGGATTATCGTCCAGAATCACCTCCTCCTCATCACTGTCTGAATCAACTATCTCTCCCACATTGGAAAATGGTTTAACCCTCTTAGTAGAAGAAGTATTCAAAGAAAAAGAAGAACTAGGCTTACTAGCTGCAACCTGCTCCTTCTGTTTCACATCACTCACAAGCGGTTCTTGTGATACATTACCACCATCCACCTTAGCTTCCTTTTTATTACACAGATAATCAACCTTTTAAAGAGGAAGACCATCATCATCCACGAGAGTAGCTTTCCCATCAATAGTTAGCTTTTCAAGCTTCCCAATTTTCTCAACAATACGAGTAGGACAAGGAATACTACTCTCATCAGTATCATCCATATCCTAACTTCCATTGTACTACCAAAATTCACCTCAGCCCCAACCATGGTCACTTCATTAGAAGAAAAACAACAATCATCAGTATTGTAAGGAATTAAATGCTCAAGAATTAGTTTTGGTTTAGTACTGCTGAAGATATAACACTAACAGTACTAATGGAGTTAGTATTGCTAGTGTAATTGAAGACTGTTGAAGATAAATAACAGTACTAACTACTGAGTTAGTACTGCTAGTATAGAAGAAGATACTGCTGCATGAAGACTGCTCTTGATGACGTGTAGAAGGATAAGTATGAAAAAGATTGTATGTATATCTTATATAGTTAGAATTATACGGATAGATACTTATCTTGTAAAGGACTCCTTGTGCTATATACAGAGGTCCTAGGTTAGATGTTAATATACGTTTTTGTTAAGATTCAAGGTTTTGTAACCCTATTGATATCAGAGATCACTCTGATGAACTCAAATAAGTACATTTTATTACCGTCATTTATCCTATTTATTTGACTTGTTTTATTATATTATCTGTGAGAATTGATACGTTAATGTTTACTTTTGTAATTCTCAGGTAAAAACAAGCATTTGGTGAAACTTGGCGATTTTGGACTAATTATGGAGCAAAACAAGCAAGAAGTTAAGAGTCTACTGAAATGTACAAGATCAAGACATTCTGCTCCAGATACGCCGCATCTTACTTATTACATACGGCGCATCACTATCAAGATTTCACAAGATACGATCCAAGATACAAGAGGACATGCACCGCATCTATAAATGGAGTTACGCCGCATCTTCTGGCGGTGTACGAATATTCCTGAATATATTAATCTTGGACCCCACGCGAAGTTAAGTCAATGCGCCGCATCTTACCCTCAGACAGAAACTATAAATACCCCAAAGTCAGACGAGAGAAGGAGTTCGACAGTTTTAGAAGACCGAAGTACAGAAACCCTAAGGCCGAATTCAGTCGTGATAGCAGCACAAGACACACCTAGAACGAAGATACAAGAGCTGTAAGAAGGTCCTGCATGTATTTAATTCATTAAGTAGTTTTGTTTTATTGTGTTAGTAAACTTTAATTCATCAGGATTGGTGGCTTGTGTAATGTGACAACGGAAAGGTTGCACTCCCTTAAAACTGCTTTCCCATTAATTAAAGTTTATATGTTGATGTCTTTGGTGACTTTTATTAGTGCATTGATAACCTCTGTGTCTAGCTGAGCGTTGATCGGGTCGCCATGCCTCTGCCCTCGCCTATTTATTAGATCGCCTATGCATTCTATCGTCTGTAGAAAAGTAGGAAGAAAGATAAATAGGATAGTCATAAGTAATCATTAAGGGTTTACTCGCCGATAAGATTAGAACCAACGAGAAAGGACTTAATCTCGGTGCGTTGCATCGAACTATACACATCATATAAAACTAGAAATAAAACAAGTGACAAGCTACTTAACTATAAGGACAGGCCTTCTTATTGTCTCGAGTATTTATCTGTGTACGTGTGTGCTATTCGCTGATTCGTGCCTATTAGTTAGTTTATTATTTAATTGCAACCAAATCGTGCCAGTCTCTCAGGCTGAAACCCCCTTGCGTTAGATTAGGTTGTATAGCTAACTTAAGATATTAAAATACTGATTAGAATAACTAGATAATACGTTCCACTCTTAGTGATCGACACTCTACTTACCATTATATACATACTGACCGGGTACACTGCTCGTTAAAGTGTGTGTGTTATTGATAAGTCGGCTAAATATAAATTTAAAACTTGAATACTGCTAAAACCACAACGACATACCGTGGGTATAAATTAGAGCACTCGCACGCACGCATCAAGTTTTTGGCGCCGCTGCCGGGGAGTGAATTGTTATTATCTGTTAATTTGATTAGTATTTTAATTAGGTTTTTCTTTTTAATTTTTAATCTAACCGCTAACTCTGTTGTATATTAGTTAAATTGCATTCATTGTATTATTTTGCATATTTTCTTGTTTTTGTGTGTTTAATTTTTGTTTGTTTTCGTTTGTTTTTATTTGTTTTTATTTTTCGTATTTTCTGTGTTCTGCTATCGTTGTACTGAGCTTATTCAAACGATACGGCGCATCTGATTTCTCAGATACGGCGTATTGCTTTTAATTCTTATAAAATACAACGCGTTTAATTAATTCGATACGACGCATCTTTCCCCAAGATACGGCGTATCTGTTTTTAATAAGAAATTTTTTCTAAACGTTAACGCGATACGACGCATCTGCTTTAGCAGATACGGCGCATCTATTATTTTAATTAAAAACAGTTTTCGAATTATTAAACAGATACGACGCATCGATCTCTGTCGATACGGCGTATCTTCTGAATCAAAAATCTTATATTTTGAAACGTAACGAAAATACGGCGCATTAACTTTTGTTAATACGACGCATTTGATTTTAAATAAATATCGATTTTTGATAATTAAAACTGATACGTCGCATTCTACCTTCTAAGCGGCGTATCTATTTTCTGAATAAAAGTCTGATTTAATTTTAACAATTATAAGATACGGCGTATCCAACTTTTTGGATACGGCGCATCGTCTGCAGATATCAGTAACTTTAATTTTTCGTATTCCGTTTTCGTTGTTAATTTTCTGATATATTACTTTCTTGAGCATACCCTACTGATGTTTTTGTGTTGATTTCAGAAAGTGCATGACCAGGAGTTCTACGAAGAACTTGATTCAACCTTTCAACGATCCTGAACGAGCCTTTCATTCGCTAAAAAGGCTTTTCAACACAAAAAGCTTTGATATCTCAAGTTCATTCGAGCTTGATTATTTTTCTGAAGAAAAAGAGGAAGAAGAAACAGAAACAATGGGCGAAAACACAACTATGGAGGAATACATGAACAAAACCCGTGCTGATTACACTTCAGGAGTTGCTAGACCAAAGTTTGATGATAAGTCAAAGTTTGATTTGAAGGGTCAGTTTCTCAAGGAGCTAAGAGAAAATGCTTTCAGTGGATCGGAACATGAAGATGCAAATGAGCATGTTGAAAAGGTCCTCGAGATTGCGGATTTGTTCACTTCAGAATGAGTCACTGATGATCAACTCATGCTAAGAATCTTTCCAATCTCGCTAAAAGGAGCTTCTAACAAGTGGCTAAGGAATGAACCTGCTAGTTCAATCACTACATGGGAAGACTTGAAGAGCAAATTCCTGAAGAGATATTGTCCACCTGCTAAGACTGGCTAAAAAAATGGAGGCTATCAACAGTTTCAAGCAAGAGCCTGATGAAACTCTTTATCAAGCTTGGGAACGGTTTAAAGATTTACTGGTAAGATGTCCTCAACACTATCTAACCCCTATGCAGGAGATAATATTGTTTTATCAAGGATTGGACGTGCCTACTAGACAAATCTTGGATGCTAAGGGAGCTGTGCCTCAAATGAGTGCAGCCAATGCTAGGAAAGCAATCCAAGAAGCTGCTGATCATTCTCAAAAATGGCACGATGGGACCTCTACTAGATCTAAGAGCAGCACTAATTTTGACGGGTCTGCTGCTATTCAAGCTCAATTAGATAAAATTAGTAGAGAGATGAAAAGCGTGATGAAAAAGTGTATGCTGCCCAAGTTGGATGTGAAAAATGCGAAGGACCTCACTACACTAAAGATTGCCCGAATAAGAATGAAATGTGAGACGTTTGAAGAAGCATATTACACCCAATTTGGACACCATTCCGACCTTCAGGAAAATTTAGGGAAGCCACCCCGGGATTCTATCAAAAGAACAACTTTAATCCCGCTTATCAAGAAAGGAGGCAGAGTTTAGATGACACTCTAAAGCAAATTATGGCCGATGCTGCTAAAATACATGAAGAGAATACTGCTATGATCAAAGAAATCCGAGCTTCAACGGACACTATTACAAGAAATCAAGGAGCTTCGATCAAAGCACTGGAACAACAAATTGGTCAAATGAGCAAAGTTCTTCAAGAAAGGGGATATGGAAGTTTACCTAGCTCAACTGAAACCAACCCAAGAGATCATGTCAAGGCCATAAACACCACTGAAGAAGTTACTCCTAACATTCCTTTTCCTAGAAGACTGATGAATGGTAATGATGGTGCAAGACCCGAATTTTTCTTTAATTCTTCAATCAGTTTAAGGAGACTACTAAAAGAGAAGACAAAGATTGAAGAGGAGATCAAGGCTACAATGAAAGAAGAGAGCTCTGCAACCGACTTAAATGCCTTGCCTCATAAAGAAAAAGACCCAGGAAGTTTTACTTTACCTTGTTCAATTAATGATCTATCTTTCAATAATGTGTTAGCTGACTTAGGAGCTAGCGTTAGTATAATGCCCCATAAGACATTCACTACCCTAGGACTAGGAAAATTAGCACCAACTAAGTTACTTTTTGAATTGGCTGATAAAACTGTAAAACGACCTGAAGGGATTGCTAATAATGTGCTAGTTAGGATTGAGAAGTTTATTTTCCCTGTAGACTTTGTTATATTAGATATGCCCGAGGATGTTAAGATTCCTTTAATCCTTGGAAGACCTTTCTTGTCTACTGCCCATGCTAAGATTGATGTGTTTAAAAGAAAAATCTCATTAAGGGTAGGGAATAATAAACTGGTCTATAAGTGCCAAGATCCTGTTAAAAGCATAATTAGAGGCTCTATGTGCTAGGATTAAGAGAGCGTATGGACCTCGATCTTGAAGCTAGGCTTATGGGAGAAACATTGATTCAAAACAACTCAACTAATCCTAATCATGAGAACTTTGAGGAATTTATTGACCTTAATGTACCCACCGAACTTAGACGCGATATTGTTAATGATTCTGATGATGAGTG
The DNA here is from genome assembly GCA_021014915.2 of Artemisia tridentata subsp. tridentata. Taxonomy (NCBI): domain Eukaryota; kingdom Viridiplantae; phylum Streptophyta; class Magnoliopsida; order Asterales; family Asteraceae; genus Artemisia; species Artemisia tridentata. Next base: position 234,057,557 of record CP139509.1, read on the forward strand.
GTATGATTGCGTAGTAATTAACAAACGTAGGAGAATAGTGAGAAAACGAATTTGAATAATGATGTGTTTATTGAACTACCACCTCACCTTGCATATTTGTGCCTATATGATAATAAGAATTTCCCGTCTATCATTTTGTCATCTGATGAAGCGAAAAGTGTACCGCTTTTAAGGGGTCATTTAAGCCCTAAATCGTATTTATTTGATCAAATATTGCCCTAAATCGTTCCTTTTGTCATTTTAGGTACTTTTGAGAAGAAATCTGGAAAAGAAGCATTTTGGACGTTTTTGGAGCATAAAAGTGAAGAAAACGACAAAGTCTCAAAATCGGCTAAAAGTTACCTTTGACGGCGTCAGGGATTGCCCTGGACGGCGTCATGGCTTGGCAAGAAAAAGGTGGATGTGAAAATTACTCATGATAAGCCAGAGAAATTTGCATGGGAATTCTGACGGCGTCACCCTTTGGAGTGATCAAGGTCGTCACGGCTTAATTTAAAGAGGGACGGTGTCACGCCTAATTCTGACGGCGTCAAGCCTTGATAGCCAGAACGGATTTTGGAGAGCTAAAGAGGGACGGCGTCAAGAAGGCCATCCGGGAACCCTAAAAGCGGCGAGGTGACGGCGTCACACTCCATAACGTGACGCCGTCAGATCTGAAAGTCTATATATAGTTTTGCAATTTTTTGTCATATGTGTGGAACTTATTGTGGAACTTATTGAGGAACTTTGTGTGTAAGAACCCTAAGACGATTTTAGCAGCTTTTTCAAGGCTTTTTGCCTTGAGATCTTCCATGTTACATTGAAGATAAGTTATCAATTAATCATTCAATATGTCTATGTGTTGTTTGATTCTATCTTGTTCTTGTCTTTTGTTTAACATGCTAGGCTAGGTTTTCTTTGTGTTTGCTTAGATCTAATGAAACCTAGTTATTGATTATTGGTTATTAGTGTGTTATTAGTTGTATTGGATGATTGTTCATCTATGTTAGGCTTAAGAAAACTGGCTAACTTCCTATTCGGTAACTTGCTTGAACGTCTTAAGAAACATGAACCAATGCGTACTAAGGTTTTTATGGTTGTATTTAATGCACAAGCGAATTCTAGTGATCCCATGTTAGGAGCTTCCTAGCCGGCTCGACATAGGAGTGAAGTAGGAGCTTGTAGAGTTGGGGAAGTACGTACGCCACCCTACGATTGGTATTAAGGAATACACCCGTCATCCACGCGATTAATGCACACTAATTAATCGGTAAAAGATAGTTAGGGAGTAAGGAAATCTAAGTAAACACATTTCTCTCCACATAAGTTTCACCACATTTTCATTTTCTGTTATTTTATTTTATTTGCATTCGTAGTTATTTGGGTTAGTTGACTAGCAACTAATTCCGCCCACTCTTTCAAACCCGAGATTTTACTTGCTTTCATAAAATTATAAAAACACAAAAAGAATCTTCTCTCACCCTTAGACCTATTAGAGTAGTTTTTCATACCTAACGAACACTATTCCCTGTGAAGAACGATCAATCCCCTGTACTTACCACTACACTATACTACATCGGTCAGGTACACTGCCTGGTGGGGTTGTAAGCCTCTTGAGATCCCTTGAGAGGTAAAACCTGTTGTAAGGTTGCAAAACCACGCATCAAGTTTTTGGCGCCGTTGCCGGGGAATAGTTATTGTTTAGGTTGAATTTTTATTTTATTAGGTCTACTCACTAGATTCCTTTCTAGTGAGATTTTTATTTTTCTTTTTATTAGATTTCTTTGGTCTATCTTTTTCTTTGTGCCCTTTGTTTGTAAAACCATTTTCATTTGTCACCATGGCGGATGAAATTCCATTTAGATCATTAACAATAGAGGAACAATTACTTTACACGGATAGATTTGCTTCCTGTTGTTCCAATGAATTTTTAAGTGATCTTAGATATATACAAGAGGAGATGGGTATAAAGTTTGATAGGTTTGATGAATTACGTGCATGTGTGGCTTCTATTAAACAATCATTGTTAGGATCAACTCCTTTTAATAAGACCCTTTGGAAAAATTTTGAGGAAAGCCTCCTAACCGTGAACCATAAGTTTAATGAATTAATAGGTTCGTATACATCACAACTTGAGGAAACAATTGAGGAGGATTTAGCCGAACATGAGCATATTGAGCAAAAAGACCTAGGTTTTATGATCAATGACTTTGAATCTCATGGAACACATGATGAATCCTTTAGGCAAATTGAACATAGTAATCATGTTATCGGGGAAGATTCTTATGAATCGGACTTAGAACTTGAAATGGCTAGAGAAGGATTTGAGATACTTAGGAACATGTTTGGGTTAGATTCTACTAAAACACATGATGTGGATATAATTGATATAGAGACAAGGAAGGATGAGGTAAATAACACAAACCTACAAAGTACCCCACAAGTCCTACCATCATTCGAGGCATACACACCGCCCGTGACTTACCCGGAAGAAGTAGAAGGGACTATAGGAACCCCAATTGAAGTAGAACCTTTGGAAGAAACAAAACTAGAAGAAATAGGTTTGAATACTTGTAGTCATAACCTTTCTTTTAGTTCTATGGAAGTTCCTAGTTTTGATGAACCGGAGCCTAATCCAAAACCGTTACCTAATCTTCCATCCTTAGATGTGAACTTAGGAATTGAATTAGGTCCCGATCCACCCATCAAACCATATAGTCCGGGTAGTTTTATGTTGAAGGTAGTAGACTCTAAGCCTTGTAGAGAGGAAGCTGACATAGGAGTGAACCATAACCTTTCATACTTACATCACCCATTCATGATTGATCACAAGAAACATTATGGGTTTAAACCGGGTTTATTAGGTCAAGATGGATTCCCAACTAGGAATCTCTCGAAGTTGATAGAAGATGATCCCTTTTTAGGAGAAAACTTTAATTCACTCATTGACCAAAGTGAACTAGGTAAGGTTATGATGAAAGGAGCACACCCCTTTGAGTATATAATTCATCCACCACTCTTTCCTCACGCGGCATACTTCCACCAAGATGGTGTGTATCGCTACTATCACCCGCACTTAATCCTAAGTGTAGGAAAAACCTCTCCTTTATCCGTTAAATAAGGGTAGAGTCAGGCTCGTGACTAGAACAAAAACAAGCGCTTCTTGGGAGGCAACCCAAGCTTTATTTGCTTTGTGTGTTTATTTATTTGTTTGTTTGATTTTATTTGCTTCCGTATGTATGTTTAATTTTTATTATTATTGATTCATGTTCAAAACTAAATTGTGAAAATGCTTTATCTTGTTTTTAACTTCGTCTTAACTACATGTAAAGGTATTTTGCAAAAGATAAGTGTAAGGGAAATCCAAATCGGTTTATTAGAACAAATGAACATGAATCGTAATAATAATAAATGAACATACATATTAGTATTTGTTTGAGTCAAATGCTTGTATCGAGTCATAATGATGTTTTGCAGGATTTCCAGGAAGTAAGGTATAGGTTTTTCCAAAAATTTTCCGGAAAACGTAACATGAGAATTCTGTCAGATCATTTCTGACGGCGTCAGGATTTACAACCTGACGGCGTCAGGTTTAATCTTCTGAAAATTTTTGAAAGTTTTGTTTTCATAAAAAAAAAAAAAAAAAAAAAAAAAAAAAAAAAAAAAAAAAAAAAAAAGTTTTTATTAAATCTCTAACTTATAATCTCCAGGAATCTGCAAAACTATCATTCCACAAGCACTATATCCTTATATATAGAGTTTATCCCGCCGATGTTATGCAGGTTTTCGTGTTTGTTTTCTCAGGTTTAACAGGTTATTTTGGACAAGGAGATGTATGTGGAATCAAGCTTTTGGCGATGCATTAGTCTTGGAGCTTCTACATTCTCTTGGAAGAAGATCTAACCATGTTGCCACATTATCCACCGAGCGAATCAGGGGAGTATTTGATTTCATTCTTTTACCTTGTTACTTTTACATCTTGTTATTTGAACATTGGGGACAATGTTCATCTTAAGTGTAAGGGGGGGTAAAGTACGATACTTTAGAGAATGCTATTACGCTTGATTTTTGTTTATCTAATGGTTGATGTGTAATAAAACTGAGAGAAATACCTGTTAGGGCAATTTTAGTGCCAAATTTAAAATTTTTTACAACATATAGGAGTGAAACTTTGATCTTAATGAGCGTCTCACGGATAGGAGTTATATGACTAGCACAAAATCGTACCACTAAAAAATTTTCCACCCCCAAATATGTAAGTTTCGCCCCTAGAATTGGTAGGAAAAGCATTTATGCTATGATGTGTGTACCGGTAGCACTTAGATTCTAGAACTTGCGTTAGGACCATTCGAGGCCACAAGTGAGAGTACATTCGTGTAGTTAGATTTACTACATGATAAGAGGCATTAGGATTAACCCACTGTTTTACACCTGTGTTTTTTTTATATGTTACGTTGGCTACATTGGTCAAGTAATTCTCCCACACCCTTTGCGTTGTACTCATTTTTAGTACACGATACCCCTAGTACACCCCTCAGAGCCTATCTTTTCGTTTCGACCTTTAAGCATTTTACTTAAAGGAAGAATTTGTTACACCCCACTAAAATGTACACCCAAATCGCCTTAGCCTACCTTGTGTGCACTCATCTTTAGTGCATTATTGTGACAACATTTGTTTAAAACCCAAGTTAATTATCTAGTTGATTACATGGTTGCTAAGTCGAGTCATATCCTTGTATATATTATTTTGGGATGATTGGGACTCATGGGTAAAGTACTAGTGTAATGGAGTAATGGGGAAGAACATCATTTATTACCCCCATATGTGCTAAATATTTTAAAGTACTCCAAGTGTTTTGATTATCTTAATTCGAGTCATTAGAATAGTTATTTGTAAAGTTATGTAAAAGTTCAAGTGTAAGGGAATGCAATGCCCCTATGATGTATTATTTTGGATGGTAGGGCAAAAGTGTATGCAAAAAAAAAAAAAAAAAAAAAATGAAAAATCAAGAAAAATACAAAAAAATGAGAAAATGAAAAATAGAAAAAACATACGGACTACCATCCCGTTTCATTTTATGTTTAATTTATGTTTTTGTTATTTTGTTTTTAGCTTAAGATTGAGTCGAGTCTTGGCTTAGCAACATTGTATAGTACATGTAATTGATCAAGATCTTTAACTCACCACCAGTAAAATATCCTTTATCCAACAAAACCGTGTTTATCATATCCCTACACCTAACGTTATAACCCATGTAAAAGCCCTCTTTGATAGTTTATCTTTGGTGCTTACGCCTAGTGGAGGAGGTTTTCGATCCTTTCCCAAGCCTATGGTAATCTATTTGCTATGACAGGTAGTGAGAGATATTATCTGTTTTCATTTATGAGATTTATTTTGATGACACTTGAGAGATGTGAGTATCTAAACACTACTTGTGAGGTGTTAGTATGTAATCTCCGTGCTTATTATGATTAAAGTGGAACGATTATTTGTTGTAATTACTTTTATGTTAGCATTAAATGACCCCTAACTTGTATTTTGATTAGAATAAAAGCGCATTTGCTTGAGGACAAGCAAATCTCAAGTGTAAGGGTATTTGATGAAGCGAAAAGTGTACCGCTTTTAAGGGGTCATTTAAGCCCTAAATCGTATTTATTTGATCAAATATTGCCCTAAATCGTTCCTTTTGTCATTTTAGGTACTTTTGAGAAGAAATCTGGAAAAGGAAGCATTTTGGACGTTTTTGGAGCATAAAAGTGAAGAAAACGACAAAGTCTCAAAATCGGCTAAAAGTTACCTTTGACGGCGTCAGGGATTGCCCTGGACGGCGTGTAACACCCCAACCCAGCGAGGGTAGAAGTATCACATTAATGGCTTCATATCAGATCAAACAAAGCATACATTCAATAGTAATACAAAGATTCTCAAAGGTTACAAATGAAATACTGAATACACAAGGATACAAAGGAAACAAAAACTAAATACTAAGTCTGCAAATGCAATCCTTCTAACGACTTCTACTTCAGAATAATTATCAAGGTCTTCTAAGTCCAAAAGTCTCTTCCCTCTTACCCAGCTTCCAACTAAAACCTGCCGCGGGAAAAGAAACGCGGCTGAGCTTAAAAAGCCCAGTGAACAGATATATAATAAACGGAAACGAAAGTAAACGGAAATGAACAGAAGTAGCATAATGAATAAGATATAAGTAAAGGTATAAAGAGTAAAGGTTTAGGACAGTCATCCACCACGAGCCCAAACAAATCAAATCATATCATATCGTAACCACAATCTTCAAATCATATAGAGGGGAGACCTCTCAGATAATCAGATAATATGAGGGGTGTCCTCATTCTTCAAATGGAGTAGCTAGCTCCCAAATTTTGTGAAAGACGTGGATTGCACCCATCATCAGTCACCAAATCAAATCATATCAAAACGAACTGTCCACGAACACGGACTCGAACCTAGGATGCATCCATTCGCCCCCGAACAAATCATATTGGCCATAACAAAACATATCATATTGTGCTAGCATATCATAATCAAAATGGGGACGGTGTAACCAAATCACTAGGGCTACACGCTAGTCATGCCAGTGGTGCATCACAGACATGGCCATGTTACCTTCATGGCTAGGAAACGAACTTGGCTCGGGTATCAAACTGGGGTCAAAGGTCAAAGGTTCATATCAAAGCAAAGGTTCATATAATCATAGTCCAAATATCAAGGTTCAAATCACAGGGTTCATATCAAAAGGTTCATATGCCAAAGGTTCAAATGTCAAAGGTTCATAGCAAAGGTCAGGGTCACATCAAATCAGAGTTCAAGAGACTGAAGGCACCTTATTAAAAAGGGCAGAATATCTGTACCTTAAACGAAATGAAGGCTAACGATTGAATGAACACCTGGAAATACGAATCATTCCTTCTTCAGCGAATCTACACGAATTTATGGTCGTCTTAGTTAATAACTTATTTTAAATCAGATTCTTCATTTTAGTCGGCTTTTCATTTTTAGTAACTTGCTATTATTTAGTAACGTTCTAGTTTTAGAAAGTTTCCCGAGACAATAATTTAATACATTAAGGTTATAATCGACAATTAAATAAATTTAAAGGTTTAATATGACTAACATTATAGTTTAGGGTTTAAATTGTTAATTATCAAGGTTTTAGGTCCATTTATGACAATTATCAAAGATTAGTGTTTAGTAAGTCATTTTAGTAAGGTTTAGGACATAACATGTCAATTTAAGTTTAAAACTTGTTAAAAATAATAATGATAATAATAATAATAAAAATTTCCAGTTCATGAATTCCTTTTTAAATCTTGACCACATCGACTCAAGCCCTTTTTCTTTGTCCATGAAACACGACCCTACTCACACCTATGGACCACACATATCACCATCACCAGGACCTGTATTAACCTTTCTTTTGTTCGACCCAAAACTTTAACCAAAATGTCCCCATAAGAACAACCCAACCTGTCCTAATTCGACACACCAACATACACATAAAACACCCAACAAAACTCACATGAACTCCCACGTTTGAACTACCACAATATCTCGTGTTTATACGCCTACACTTCCTTGTTTTCACGCCATTCGACCCATCCAAAATCATCCCTAACCAGCCTTAGCTCGACCCATATTACACCACACCCGACACCAACACACACCCTATACAACACTTATAATTATTAGCCCATTCGGCACACATCGCAGCAAACATAACGACCCCTAATCACAGCCACAACGCAGCCCACAAACACAACATACATCACACGAACTCACGCGTAGACTCTGGTTTATTTTCCATGTACATATCATCTAGCTTTGCGCCATATTTAAACCACAACACACCCTCGTATATTTGACTCAACAAGCACCCTTTTACACGTTTAAAATTTTCAGTTTATGAACCTCTTTTGTTAATGTACTGCTTGTTATACTATGTGCACTGAAAGCCAAGTTTCATATAAAAAAATCAGGTTTAATAGCCACTAATAACTACAGTATATCTATATCGACATGCTTTGGCCCCATTTTCATGCAAAAGATTTTGATTTAAATAGACCATGTAGCTTCCTATACGCCACATACACAAGTCTTAACATGTCATATATTTTGAATCTTGTTTCTCATTGTTTAAATGTGATCGTTTGCAGGTTTTTATGTCAGACCAATAAGCCTCCAAACTGATTTTACAAACAGGCTTACACAATGTATATCGACTTATATTTTCATCATCTTATGTACTGTGTTTAATATATATATATTTTTTTAGTATACGTTTCTGATCTATTAAGGCTTATTATTATTATTTTGTTACATCATTCGTTGTTCAAGTGATTACGACGAGATGAAAATTAAATGAGAGCAAAAAGGGTGATACCTCAAGAATGTTATAGAACAAGAAAACCCCAAGACTACACCTTTGTTCGAATCAGAAATACCACCAATGAATCTGCTATAGACCACGATTAAACACCTTCAATAACACCCTTTTGTACCACCTTGTATTCGACAGGAAGAAGAAGAGAAAAAAAAAAAAAAGGAAGCAATGCCGCCACACAAGTTTTATGCTAGGGTTTTCTGTATTTTGCTTGTTGTGAATATTCGGTTGGTTATAGGAATGAGGAACAAATAGGGATTACATGGGCTGGAAATGTCGAGTATATAGGGATGTGGGCTGGACTTATTCCTCTTCAAATTTCAAATGAATGACCATGTTTCAAAGTGTATAAGTTAGGCACAAAATAAAAATAGAATCGGACCCTTAGTGAACTAATTAAATTGTGTGATATGAGGTCAAATTTCCTAAGTATAAGTTGATTTTATAAAGCTTAGATTATGGTCTTTTATATTTGGATTCTCCCATGTGATGGTTCATAATCTCTTAGGTTCGGTTCCAAGTTCAAATAAATACGTATTTTTGTAGTAATAAAAATTACTTTGCTTCATATCTTGCTCATTTCCAAAAGTTTGGGATTTATTTGATACTTTATGTACTTACTAATCAATTTTAAAGTTACAAGGGCAATTTGGTCTTTTTGCATGTTTTAGATTTTTGGGTATTACAACTTCTTCTCCTCTAAAAAGAAAAATTCCGTCCTCGAAATTTGAAGTCGCAAAGTTAAACGAAGTCGTAGCAAGTCGCAAAAGATCATCACAAACATTTTCACGCCAGAGGAGGTTCTTCCAAAAGGATCTTCAGACCAAATAGTTTCTCATGACTCAAATCAAAACGAGGTGGGTTCAAATTTCTCAGAAAGAGACAAAAATAAGTTGATTTCTGATCAAAAGGTCCATGCAACATAAAATGGACGATAGGTGAATCTTCAGGAAGCTCATATGGAATACGAACAAGATTTCAAACCAAATTGACTGTGTCAACAGTAGAGAGCTCTACAAGGAGTTTTCAAGATATATAATTGAGGTCAACAGAATGTAAAACGAGAGTCCAAACTCATCCAGATATCTAATGAACGAAAGTAAAGTATACGCATAGGTAGAATGAACCTAAAGTCTCACTAACACAGACAATCAACGGGGATCAAATTCTAAACTCCTTAGGTACTCCCCAAGATATCCTATGGCCACAATGAGTGCACGTTATATGATGTAAGTATTATCACGTTGGCCAGACGTCATAATACTGGCATCATATAAATATGCCCTCATGATGGTCATACTTCCATAATTCACCAAAATCTCTCAAAACAAAGCCATCAACGAACATACGAAAATGAACACGAACAGAAATGCTTCTAGGAACTTAAATCATTAAAGGATCTTATTACTATATAACGAAACTTAAGAGGGTCAACGAAACTGGAAGTTAGTTGCCAAGAACTTCGGCCTTCATAGAATCAATTCTTCCAAACATAAAGGGTCTGTTTCAAAATCCGTTCATCCAATCTCTTCAAGTCCGGTTAATCTGTCTTCGTTTGTCCATCAATCGGGAAGTGAAACCAAAATCGGGAACTTGTGTCTGGTTCTTCGAGCCTCCTGCAGTTCTCCTTGGAATGAAATGGAGTAATGTGAATTTCTGGCACGATCTTCAAATCCTTCATCATCCAGTCTGCTTCCGCTCTCAATTCATCTTGGTACAACCAAGATGAATAGGGAAGTTAGACTGTATGTCTTCATCAGCTCCAGGTTCGCCGTCTTAACTAGATTTTCTTCTTCTGCATCGCCCACACTTCTGCTTTGTAAGGAATGTCTTCATTCTTCAGGTAGCCGCCGTTGTTGTCAACTCCAGGTCATGCAATGAATTATTGCTTCTAGTTGTCCTAATGTATACGAAAAACCTTCTGTGCTGTAAGGGAATATCACCGAGTCTCTTTCTGATTTATCCCAAAGATTGTTCCACACGAGGGTAAGGAAGCTAATTTCTATTTCAGCTTTTCCCAAAACTCCATTCTCAATCAAACTAAGATGTTTCTCTCGGTTTATGAAATTTCTCAATGGTATCATAAGTTGCAAACATCTTCCAGAATTCTTCTGCAAAGTTCAAAGATTTCAGTTCTCCTTTCTGATATCGGTCTTGACCATTAGGTGATAGTTTTCAAGGCTTGCGGAACTTAAAGAGATATCCTCCATTGAGAACAAATATCAATCTCTCAAAAGGCACACATGATCGTCAAATTCTAACAAGGTGCAAAAATGATTTTCATGCTCTTCCTCGTCTCCGAATGTACTATTAAATCATACAATGACCATTTGTCCGAGTACTCACGAGAAGACATTAATTATCAATCTCATAAATAGTCAGAGCTTTAGCTAATACTATTAGCGTCACTAACCATCATAGCAGTCGTTTACAGTTACGGAAGGCGATTCCAAGAATAAAATCAATTCATCATAAGGAAACTTCACGCTCTGAAATTAAACAAACACATAATCGTTTCAGGGTGGAGGAATATTGGCTCCTAACAGTGTTACGGTTCAACTTCCTGTAATCAATACTTTTCTCCAGTCACCATCCTTCTTTATTGCGAACGAGGCTAAAACACGTCCAGAAAATACACTTAAGTAAACTCACTTCCTGGTCTTCGCAGGTTGCGGCTCTTCCCGGTTGCTCAAATCAGTTTATATGATCCCGGACACATCTGAAAGACACCTTCGCTTAGTGACTAAAAAAAACTCTCGGTATCAAGTCAAATCCTTCTTCACGCTCCGATGGAAAAATATGTGGTTCCGCCACCAATCATATTCAGAAAACTCATGGGTGCCAAATAACTCTCAAGATACGATTCATTCATTGATGTACGAAATGGGTCCTAGGAAAACTTCATAACCGTGAACGTAACACACGAGTCTCCAGAGTAATAGTGATAGCAAAGGGTTTAACAATCGGTAATCGTAGTAGGGAGTTCAAAATTGTTTCAAACGCAAAAGGTGAGACATAGAAGGGTAGTTGTCAATATTTGACTGATCACTCAACAAATTCCTTGACCAGAATAAAATTTAAGTTAACTACCCAAAGAAAGACGGATCAGCATAGCAAAACTTATCGTTCAAAAGTGAGAGGGAAACATTCTTATACTCGTGGTTACAACCACAAGACTTCTCATAGGGACGGGGATGGATGAAACGAAATCAAATAGTGTCGGAAGATTCATAGATGTTTACCAAAGCAAAAGACAAATAACAAAATGCATCAAGTACGTCATCGCCACGGAGGTCCTCAGAATGCCCGAATAGGCATCAAAGTGATTAACAAAACGATCAGAGTGAAATGCGGGTCTTTATCAAAAGATTAACAAAAGGAATATGAAGATAAGGATCAAACAGTGTCGGCAATCATTATGCAATTTCAATGCCTTCCCGATTCAGATCAGGTTCAAATCTTAGGTGGTGCAAAGTATAAGCTTTTGATTTCCAAAAGTGATATCAACAGACTCTAACCAAAACAAGGCACGAGTCAGAGTGATGCGGAAGCAAAGATACTTAAACGAATGCCTTATAGTCTACCCATTCCTCACTGGTCAAAACTTACGTTCCTATAGGGAAATCTTAAAGCAATTTTCAAGGGTTGTCTTACGAGCGCCTACAGGGAAAACTTAGTGGTCCTAACTTACACAGGTCAAGGGTAAATGTATTACGAATCGCAGCCTGTCTCTGATACCATAATTGTAACACCCCAACCCAGCAAGGGTAGAAGTATCACATTAATGGCTTCATATCAGATCAAACAAAGCATACATTCAATAGTAATACAAAGATTCTCAAAGGTTACAAATGAAATACTGAATACACAAGGATACAAAGGAAACAAAAACTAAATACTAAGTCTGCAAATGCAATCCTTCTAACGACTTCTACTTCAGAATAATTATCAAGGTCTTCTAAGTCCAAAAGTCTCTTCCCTCTTACCCAGCTTCCAACTAAAACCTGCCGCGGGAAAAGAAACGCGGCTGAGCTTAAAAAGCCCAGTGAACAGATATATAATAAACGGAAACGAAAGTAAACGGAAATGAACAGAAGTAGCATAATGAATAAGATATAAGTAAAGGTATAAAGAGTAAAGGTTTAGGACAGTCATCCACCACGAGCCCAAACAAATCAAATCATATCATATCGTAACCACAATCTTCAAATCATATAGAGGGGGGACCTCTCAGATAATCAGATAATATGAGGGGTGTCCTCATTCTTCAAATGGAGTAGCTAGCTCCCAAATTTTGTGAAAGACGTGGATTGCACCCATCATCAGTCACCAAATCAAATCATATCAAAACGAACTGTCCACGAACACGGACTCGAACCTAGGATGCATCCATTCGCCCCCCGAACAAATCATATTGGCCATAACAAAACATATCATAGTGTGCTAGCATATCATAATCAAAATGGGGACGGTGTAACCAAATCACTAGGGCTACACGCTAGTCATGCCAGTGGTGCATCACAGACACGGCCATGTTACCTTCATGGCTAGGAAACGAACTTGGCTCGGGTATCAAACTGGGGTCAAAGGTCAAAGGTTCATATCAAAGCAAAGGTTCATATAATCATAGTCCAAATATCAAGGTTCAAATCACAGGGTTCATATCAAAAGGTTCATATGCCAAAGGTTCAAATGTCAAAGGTTCATAGCAAAGGTCAGGGTCACATCAAATCAGAGTTCAAGAGACTGAAGGCACCTTATTAAAAAGGGCAGAATATCTGTACCTTAAACGAAATGAAGGCTAACGATTGAATGAACACCTGGAAATACGAGTCATTCCTTCTTCAGCGAATCTACACGAATTTATGGTCGTCTTAGTTAATAACTTATTTTAAATCAGATTCTTCATTTTAGTCGGCTTTCCATTTTTAGTAACTTGCTATTATTTAGTAACGTTCTAGTTTTAGAAAGTTTCCCGAGACAATAATTTAATACTTTAAGGTTATAATCGACAATTAAATAAATTTAAAGGTTTAATATGACTAACATTATAGTTTAGGGTTTAAATTGTTAATTATCAAGGTTTTAGGTCCATTTATGACAATTATCAAAGATTAGTGTTTAGTAAGTCATTTTAGTAAGGTTTAGGACATAACATGTCAATTTAAGTTTAAAACTTGTTAAAATAATAATGATAATAATAATAATAAAAATTTCCAGTTCATGAATTCCTTTTTAAATCTTGACCACATCGACTCAAGCCCTTTTTCTTTGTCCATGAAACACGACCCTACTCACACCTATGGACCACACATATCACCATCACCAGGACCTGTATTAACCTTTCTTTTGTTCGACCCAAAACTTTAACCAAAATGTCCCCATAAGAACAACCCAACCTGTCCTAATTCAACACACCAACATACACATAAAACACCCAACAAAACTCACATGAACTCCCACGTTTGAACTACCACAATATCCCGTGTTTATACGCCTACACTTCCTTGTTTTCACGCCATTCGACCCATCCAAAATCATCCCTAACCAGCCTTAGCTCGACCCATATTACACCACACCCGACACCAACACACACCCTATACAACACTTATAATTATTAGCCCATTCGGCACACATCGCAGCAAACATAACGACCCCTAATCATAGCCACAACGCAGCCCACAAACACAACATACATCACACGAACTCACGCGTAGACTCTGGTTTATTTTCCATGTACATATCATCTAGCTTTGCGCCATATTTAAACCACAACACACCCTCGTATATTTGACTCAACAAGCACCCTTTTACACGTTTAAAATTTTCAGTTTATGAACCTCTTTTGTTAATGTACTGCTTGTTATACTATGTGCACTGAAAGCCAAGTTTCATATAAAAAAATCAGGTTTAATAGCCACTAATAACTACAGTATATCTATATCGACATGCTTTGGCCCCATTTTCATGCAAAAGATTTTGATTTAAATAGACCATGTAGCTTCCTATACGCCACATACACAAGTCTTAACATGTCATATATTTTGAATCTTGTTTCTCATTGTTTAAATGTGATCGTTTGCAGGTTTTTATGTCAGACCAATAAGCCTCCAAACTGATTTTACAAACAGGCTTACACAATGTATATCGACTTATATTTTCATCATCTTATGTACTGTGTTTAATATATATATTTTTTTTAGTATACGTTTCTCATCTATTAAGGCTTATTATTATTATTTTGTTACATCATTCGTTGTTCAAGTGATTATGACGAGATGAAAATTAAATGAGAGCAAAAAGGGTGATACCTCAAGAATGGTTATAGAACAAGAAAACCCCAAGACTACACCTTTGTTCGAATCAGAAATACCACCAATGAATCTGCTATAGACCACGATTAAACACCTTCAATAACACCCTTTTGTACCACCTTGTATTCGACAGGAAGAAGAAGAAAAAAAAAAAAAAAAAAAAGGAAGCAATGCCGCCACACAAGTTTTATGCTAGGGTTTTCTGTATTTTGCTTGTTGTGAATATTCGGTTGGTTATAGGAATGAGGAACAAATAGGGATTACATGGGCTGGAAATGTCGAGTATATGGGGATGTGGGCTGGACTTATTCCTCTTCAAAATTCAAATGAATGATCATGTTTCAAAGTGTATAAGTTGGGCACAAAATAAAAATAGAATCAGACCCTTAGTGAACTAATTAAATTGTGTGATATGAGGTCAAATTTCCTAAGTATAAGTTGATTTTATAAAGCTTAGATTATGGTCTTTTATATTTGGATTCTCCCATGTGATGGTTCATAATCTCTTAGGTTCGGTTCCAAGTTCAAATAAATACGTATTTTTGTAGTACTAAACATTACTTTGCTTCATATCTTGCTCATTTCCAAAGGTTTGAGATTTATTTGATACTTTATGTACTTATTAATCAATTTTAAAGTTACAAGGGCAATTTGGTCTTTTTGCATGTTTTAGATTTTTGGGTATTACACGGCGTCATGGCTTGGCAAGAAAAAGGTGGATGTGAAAATTACTCATGATAAGCCAGAGAAATTTGCATGGGAATTCTGACGGCGTCACCCTTTGGAGTGATCAAGGTCGTCACGGCTTAATTTAAAGAGGGACGGTGTCACGCCTAATTCTGACGGCGTCAAGCCTTGATAAGCCAGAACGGATTTTGGAGAGCTAAAGAGGGACGGCGTCAAGAAGGCCATCCGGGAACCCTAAAAGCGGCGAGGTGACGGCGTCACACTCCATAACGTGACGCCGTCAGATCTGAAAGTCTATATATAGTTTTGCAATTTTTTGTCATATGTGTGGAACTTATTGTGGAACTTATTGAGGAACTTTGTGTGTAAGAACCCTAAGACGATTTTAGCAGCTTTTTCAAGGCTTTTTGCCTTGAGATCTTCCATGTTACATTGAAGATAAGTTATCAATTAATCATTCAATATGTCTATGTGTTGTTTGATTCTATCTTGTTCTTGTCTTTTGTTTAACATGCTAGGCTAGGTTTTCTTTGTGTTTTCTTAGATCTAATGAAACCTAGCTATTGATTATTGGTTATTAGTGTGTTATTAGTTGTATTGGATGATTGTTCATCTATGTTAGGCTTAAGAAAACTGGCTAACTTCCTATTCGGTAACTTGCTTGAACGTCTTAAGAAACATGAACCAATGCGTACTAAGGTTTTTATGGTTGTATTTAATGCACAAGCGAATTCTAGTGATCCCATGTTAGGAGCTTCCTAGCCGGCTCGACATAGGAGTGAAGTAGGAGCTTGTAGAGTTGGGGAAGTACGTACGCCACCCCACGATTGGTATTAAGGAATACACCCGTCATCCACGCGATTAATGCACACTAATTAATCGGTAAAAGATAGTTAGGGAGTAAGGAAATCTAAGTAAACACATTTCTCTCCACATAAGTTTCACCACATTTTCATTTTCTGTTATTTTATTTTATTTGCATTCATAGTTATTTGGGTTAGTTGACTAGCAACTAATTCCGCCCACTCTTTCAAACCCGAGATTTTACTTGCTTTCATAAAATTATAAAAACACAAAAAGAATCTTCTCTCACCCTTAG
Organism: Artemisia tridentata subsp. tridentata; assembly: GCA_021014915.2. NCBI lineage: Eukaryota > Viridiplantae > Streptophyta > Magnoliopsida > Asterales > Asteraceae > Artemisia > Artemisia tridentata. The sequence goes on from CP139509.1 coordinate 234,074,035, forward strand.
ACCTATTGAGTAGCCTTTCACACCTAACGAACACTATTCCCTGTGGAGAACGATCAATCCCCCGTACTTACCACTACACTATACTACATCGGTCAGGTACACTGCCTGGTGGGGTTGTAAGCCTCTTGAGATCCCTCGAGAGGTAAAACCTGTTGTAAGGTTGCAAAACCACGCATCATCATCTCTGCCCGTGAGGGACAGAACTTTATTTATACAGATATTAAAGAAGAACGGCGTGGAAATTAAGGACGAGCAAGGAGTGTTCAATATTACTGAATTGGCGATGAGGGAGCGCGATGTATCCGACTCCTTCAATGATCGATATTAAAGAGCTGAACGTGAGTCTAACTTGAAGACTCTGGAATAAAGACAAGTGCTGACCGGGAGACAACCCGGAGAATTTTTATTATTATGTTCTGTGTCGAGTCAGTCAGGCCCGCAGAGGATACGGCGCATCTCAATCCCAAGATGCGACGCATCTCCTGCACTGGTCATATCTTACTTTATTTTTCTGCATTTTTACTTTTGACTTTAAAACTTTTTATCAGTTTATTTTAATGCGGCGCATCCCTGGTTAAGGATGCGACGCATCTTCTATTCTGATCCGTAATTATTCCAGGCTCGATACGGCGTATCTTCTTCCATAAGATACGGCGCATCGACTGACCTGATGATTTTCAGTTTTAATTTTTACATTTTATTTTTACTAACTACTAATGTATTATGCAAGTTTGAACCTTCTTAACTTAGGTGTGTTTAAAGCCTTGGTGGTATTATAGATTACTGCATTTCCTGTGGATACATCTATTATGAAGCTTAAACGTTCTAATCCACAAGAAGTTGATTTTTGCTCTTATACTAATGGAGGATCACACCGAGCAAATCTCAGGGGAGTTTTTCTGTTCTAATTCTTTTATTTTCCAGTTTTTAATCTTTTATACAAACAACGAGGACGTTGTTTAACTTAAGTGGGGGGATTGGAGAATTAGAACACTTAACACTTACTTGTCCTAAACTACTTTTCAAAATATGCTTAAAATGTGCTTAACATATCAAAATTTAAAATTTTTTTTTTAGCATGTTTTTGTTTAAGATCTAAGTTGCATAGCTGCACACATGACGTTATTTTCAAAAATTGTGATTTTTCAAAAAAATTCACAAATCTATGAGTGTGCCGGTGACTTGTAAACTTTAGAACTTGGCTTGTATACTATTCGAGACCACCATAATAAGTATTATTTATATAATTGGAATGACTTGTCTAAATTGGTAAAATTCTAGGATTACACCCAAAAAGCCTATTATATGTTATGTGTTATTAGCTAACTACACTGGTTAGTTAACCCCCGTATAAACCCTTTTGTTACTCTCACTTTTAGAGTAAGATACCCCTAGAAAAACACTCAGAGCCATTCCTTTCGTTTCTTACACCTTTGTTATAATGTTTCGTTACACCCTTACACCTTAGCCTACCCTGTAGATTAAAATCCGTGGTTGGTTAATTGCTTTAGGCAAAGTGTGTTTCCTTACATTACCTGTGTTCGCGTGCGTAATTCATTATCTATGGTTAGGTCGGGAAATTGCACAATGCAATTGGAGTGAAAGTAAATATTGTATATTTTGAGTCTTGTTTTTCGTGTGTTTACTACTTTCACTATTACCGTTATTTCTGAAGTTATGAAAAGTATGGAAAAATTATCCAGAGTTATCATTATAGTGATGTGGTGAAATTTTACACATCTATGTTTATGTTTCAAGTAAAAAAAAAAAAAAAAAAAAAAAAAAAAAAAAAAAAAAAAAAAAAAAGGAAAAGTTGAAAGTTTGTTTTAACCAACTTATGTAAAGTTTTGTATTAAGTGGTCGATATCACCACTAGTTGTTGTATATTATATCTATGGATTGAATGGTAGTTGGCAGTTATGGGAACGCCAACTAAAGGATATTCTTTGATTGAGATCTTGTTGAGTATAATTCGTGTCTACCTAAAAGCGTGTGATTCAAGTGTTAAAGCGTGAGTTATTCAATGATATGAGTCTTATTCATGGGATGGTTGGGATAGTGATTAACCACACTTAGGATTTTAATTTATTTGTTTCGTTTATTTTTCATTTTACACCAATTTGTATCCCAAATATTATCCATACACTATATTATTCTTTATCCAAACCTTTGATTTATTTAGATTAGGGATTTGAGCAATCTTAAGTATCGTAGTCGTGGATTCGGCTATGTATTTATGATTTTGTCGCCCTTTTTGATATAATATTATTGGTGAAGATTACTTGGTCCTATCTTTAGCCTATTCGAGTTAAGGATTTGAGCAATTGCAAGTATCGTGTTCGTGGATTCGATCATGTATTTGTGATTTTGTCGCCTTTTCTGGAATTTGAGATTGATAGAGATTAAGGAGAATGATTAACCCTTAAACCTACAAACCCTTTTTACCGCTTTAGACTTGTTATTCCTTGGCTTTAGTGGGGGAGATGTGTATACTTGCCAAGCTTATGATAGAATATTCGTCACGACTGGACAGTTAAACGATTAGATTTGCTTTTATCAAATTATTTTATTTTACTTCTAATTCGTTAAGTGTTTGGTTGTGTGATTATGACAAAAACGAATACATGCTTAAATATAAAAATAAATCCTAATATCTTTTAGGAAACATTTTCATAAGATTAATTCTAAGGTTTACTTGGGGACAAGTAAAGTTCAAGTGGGGGGATATTTGATGAACTCAAATAAGTACATTTTATTACCGTCATTTATCCTATTTATTTGACTTGTTTTATTATATTATCTGTGAGAATTGATACGTTAACGTTTACTTTTGTAATTCTCAGGTAAAAACAAGCATTTGGTGAAACTTGGCGATTTTGGACTAATTATGGAGCAAAACAAGCAAGAAGTTAAGAGTCTACTGAAATGTGCAAGATCAAGACATTCTGCTCCAGATACGCCGCATCTTTCTTATTACATACGGCGCATCACTATCCAGATTTCACAAGATACGATCCAAGATACAAAAGGACATGCGCCGCATCTATAAATGGAGTTACGCCGCATCTTCTGGCGGTGTACGAATATTCCTGAATATATTAATCTTGGACCCCACGCGAAGTTAAGTCAATGCGCCGCATCTACTTATTAGATGCGCCGCATCTTACCCTCAGACAGAAACTATAAATACCCCAAAGTCAGACGAGAGAAGGAGTTCGACAGTTTTAGAAGACCGAAGTACAGAAACCCTAAGGCCGAATTCAGTCGTGATAGCAGCACAAGACACACCTAGAACGAAGATACAAGAGCTGTAAGAAGGTCCTGCATGTATTTAATTCATTAAGTAGTTTTGTTTTATTGTGTTAGTAAACTTTAATTCATCAGGATTGGTGGCTTGTGTAATGTGACAACGGAAAGGTTGCACTCCTTTAAAACTGCTTTCCCATTAATTAAAGTTTATATGTTGATGTCTTTGGTGACTTTTATTAGTGCATTGATAACCTCTGTGTCTAGCTGAGCGTTGATCGGGTCGCCATGCCTCTGCCCTCGCCTATTTATTAGATCGCCTATGCATTCTATCGTCTGTAGAAAAGTAGGAAGAAAGATAAATAGGATAGTCATAAGTAATCATTAAGGGTTTACTCGTCGATAAGATTAGAACCAACGAGAAAGGACTTAATCTCGGTGCGTTGCATCGAACTATACACTTCATATAAAACTAGCAATAAAACAAGTGACAAGCTACTTAACTATCAGGACAGGCCTTCTTATTGTCTCGAGTATTTATCTGTGTACGTGTGTGATATTCGCTGATTCGTGCCTATTAGTTAGTTTATTATTTAATTGCAACCAAATCGTGCCAGTCTCTCAGGCTGAAACCCCCTTGCGTTAGATTAGGTTGTATAGCTAACTTAATATATTAAAATACTGATTAGAATAACTAGATAATACGTTCGTTAAAGTGTGTGTGTTATTGATAAGTCGGCTAAATATAAGTTTAAAACTTGAATACTGCTAAAACCACAACGACATACCGTGGGTATAAATTAGAGCACTCGCACGCACACATCAGAGATCACTCGTATTATATCTAATAATATTGAATCGTTTGGAGTTATATTCAGTGTTCATTGTTCATACAAAATGTGCATTACTGTTACATCAAATCAATCTTCTAAAGTATCATCAAGTAGATTTCGCATACTTATTGATATAAACTCAAAGTATCCTTAACAGACTCTAAGTGTGTTTAGATCCTCTCAAGTGGTATCAGAGCCAAGGGGCTCGTGATATCTAGGGATCATACAAGGTTTGGTCAAAGGAAAGAAGAAAAATTCGTAACTGGTTTTAATTTTCGCAACTTACTCCAGAGCTATTTTCAAAGGGCGATATCTCCTTCGTTAACCGTTGTATCTGGCTGAAATTTTTACTGAAGTTTCTTTGCATATCAAGGTACAATTTCAGCAAAGGAATCTTTAATCTGAGCTTTGGATTGAAAAATATTGATCGTCAAAGTCTGCTGCAGAACAGTTTTTGTAAGTCGATTTTTTAGGTTTTTATGATATCAAACCTTTTGATTTCGTTTTCTATTGTGTCAATTCATCATGGAAGTCAAAGAAAAGCAGCTTTGGAATGGATGTAATCGATTTGTGATTAGGGTTTATTTGGAGAAAACCCTTATTCTGATCATTGTAGCAGCTGTTGTTTGAATATCATGGTTTAAAGACGATTACATGATCGATTAGTGCTTAAATTCTTGGATTGATGTTGAACCCTAGTAACAACGTATGATAGTAGCAGCAAGGGGATTCAATAAATCCTAATCTAGGGTTAAAATTATCGTTAGCTGCTACTTGGATCACAAAGTGTACGAGAGGGTTTAGTACTACTTGTTTAGAAAATTTGTACTGCTATCCTGAACATATTAATGCTACCCATAGTTAGTACTGCTCTTAATATATTTGTACTGCTATGAGAATCAAGTTAGTACTGCCAGTTTGATTTTAGTACTGCTCGAAGCATTTAGTACTGCTAATGGTATGTTGGTACTGCTATACATTATACGGTTTGTACTGCTGCTCATATTGTTCTTGGTTTGTGATTCCTATCTCCTAACCGATTCATGCTAAAAGTATTATAGGCCTACGTTATACGAAGTGTGGGAAAGCCAAGATGATTCCTTTTTTCGTTCGATATTTGATACATTTCATTAAATAAAGCTGTTACTTAAACTCGATAGTAACAGATTGGTTGTGGCGTTATGGACTTGGGATTGGATGACACACACAAGATATATTTATGGTTCTCGAATGGTTATTACATACACAAAGGGGAGACACACGCACACAGAATGTTTTTTGAATATTGGTTTACTTTCTTAAAGGTTTAATGGCTCATTCTTATTTGTTCTAGTTGATTACGAAGAAGGTTATTTATTACTTATTTGACGATGCAGTGGAATTTTTCGAGTTTGTGTTCTTATCATATCTTAAAGTAGGTGTTACACTTTAAAGATAACTTGTCCATGCGTTCAAGTGGTGACTACGATTTGACAAATACGGATTTTTGTCAAGGGATTGAGGTCTCCTTATACATCAGTTTAGGTATACGTTCGAAGTCACATATTTTGTACAAGACATAAGACACGAGTTTGGGTTATTCTACTTCAACATCAAGTTGGTAATTTAGTTATCTTTATCATTACATAGAGCTTACCGAATTGAAGATTCAACAAATGGTTAACATCTGGGTTTTAGAAGAAGCTTAATGTTCAAATGATTAACCATTTATATGCTACTTCGAGGTGAAGGTTTTCACAACTACTAGTTGTTATTCTTACTGATGGTTTAGGATTCTTTTGTCGTGAGTTCATTTATAGTAAGCGTTTTGGTATTCTTAATGGTGGGTAATTCGAGACATTGGAAGACTATATTGGAAGTATGATAGTGGTTCGTGGTTGTGAAGATCAAGGTTGCATACTTTATTTCCCGATTTGATGAGGACAAAAAGGGGAAGAAATTTGCAATTTGTAGACCCTTGGTATAGCATGATACAAAGGAAGTCTGGCTTAAGGGGAAGCTTGTTTTCATGGGTGAGATTTAATTATCTCAACTTCTCTACTTCGTCTAGGGAAGTTCGTACAAGATTCGTGGTTGTTTTGTCATCTCAAATAGGGGAAGATTGTTGGGTTTATTGATTTGATGAAGATAAAACAAGAAGAATGAAAACAAGAAGGACTAAATATGATAGAAGAGAAATCTACAAAGACTAAAGATTTAGAAGATATTCTTAATTGTTTAAAAGATATTCCTTTGTAAACTCTAATCCTCTAGTATATAAAGAGGACATAGGGTGTCTAGTTTAGGGTGCACAAATATGTAGTCGACTAAATAGAGTCGTGTGTGTCTAGGCGTGAGATGTAAACGCCTAGGGTTAGTGTTGTTTGTCGTCTCAAGGATCTTATGATTCCTGTTAGTGTGTAACCATTCTAGAATTGATCATCTAGAATTGAGACGTGTAAGTGAATCATTATGAATGAAAAACCTTGCTCATAACATTGATGTTCTTATTTATTATTCCGCTGCGTATTAAATGTTATTATATCCTAGGTATAAGACCTAATCAGTCTTGAGCTAAAACGGTCCTAAAAGCTTATTGATGGCTTGCATAAGTTCTATCAAATATTAACCGTATTAAGGACATCAAACGTATTCGATGTAGCAATCTTCGTCCCACTCGTACTAGCCACTTCAGTGGCCTTCTTCTTTGTACCATCTACCTTCTTGAGCTCAGGAGGGGGCACTTTAGGTTGATAATGAAACTTATGACCCACAACAGGTTTAGTAAATCCTCCTTTGGCCGGAACACTTTTGCTACCACTCTTACCCTTATTTTTGTTATTAACCGCTTGGAAACCATCTCTATCCTTATGCGTAGTCTGAACTAGAGGGGGAACATATTTAGGACAGTTGTCCAGGGTATGACCAAATAGCTTACAAGTGTCACACCTCAGTAACACCATCTTCGATTTCGCCCATATTTATAGTTGTATTCCCAGTAGTCACTCCCTTTTTCTGACTGACACCCCTCCCTTCCGGACGCAGAAAACCCCTCCATAATCTTGCATACGTCCCGCGTAAACTCTAGCGCAACAACAACATGAACACAACCCGGTGAAATCCTAAATGATTAGGGTTTCGAGCAACGACAAAGACACACAAAGATTCTCGATCCTTGACTTGATTCATTTGCTTTGATATGATTCCGTTTGATATTATTCATTTGATTTGGTATGATTCCGTTTGATATTATCATTTGGTATGATTCTGTTTGCTATCCATTCTGTTATGATGATCTGTATATTATCTCATTGATATGAGATTCTGTTCTGTTGATATGCTCTGATTGATTATGCTATAGTAGCTCTGTTATCATTATGGATAGACACACAAAGATTAACACCGACCAGTTCAAATCCCAGCAAAATATTGTAATTTTAGCAAGACACAAATGGTACACTTTTCACAGTTTCATGCATTCAGCATGATACAAATGGTCAAATGCATGGACGAAGCCACGAATTAGCAATAAGGGAGGCCAAAAATTTTTCAAACTAACAAAGTAATTTAACTAAAACTTTAAATTGTAGGTTCTAATGATCACATATGTCTAGTTTAAAAACTAAAAATTTTGATAAGAAAAACATATTGACAACTAATAAAAAAATATTAGATGAAAACCTTGTACATAAAATGGTGTCAAGCTTTTCTTAATTCTTTTGCAATCTAATAGAAAAATAGCAAAGCGATTGGACGTATTTGGGGGGGGGGGGGGTATTTGCCTATGGGGGGGGGGGGTTGGGTCATAGGCTTAAAAAATGTCATAAGCTAATAAAAAAAAAAAAAAAAAAAAAAATTAAATTAATAGAAAAATAGCAAAGCGATTGGACGTATTGGAGGAGGCCGAACACCCTTGTCGCCCCACCGTCTCCTCAGTCCCTTGTCAAATGGATGTGTTTGTGTTATTATATGCTACATTAGGCGCACGTATCTTGGGGTTTGGCCTGTTTGTGCGTGTATGTTACTAACGAGATAGTAGACATACACGTAGAGGTGATCGAGGTTTGTTTGTGTACAATTGAAATAAGGATTTCTCACTTTTGTAATAATCCAAAACAATGTATAAATCCGTATCTACTATGATTATTACAAAAATTATTTCTACTTTTAGAAAACGCATTTGTGATGTCTAATATTTCTACTTTTAGAAAACTTTAGCAATACACGCGCTCACTCGTATCTTCACCATCAACTTTCCGCATATATTTCCATGGTGACTAGTTCTGAGACACGCTAGTGATGTATAGGAATCACATTACCTTATATAACACTCGCATTTTTAAATGATGTCACTAATTAGTCAAAAGATTTAAACATTTTTATTTACTAATTTTTTGATATAATAAAAAGGTTATAACTATATATAGATTTGTTATTTGTCGAATGTTTTTCTCATATTTTTGGTTAATAATTAGACGATGATCTATTTATAGCTGCGACGGTGACTTAGAGCAGCAATGGAGTCAAGACGAGCTCGAGCTTGACAAGGCTTGAGCTTGGCTCGAAACAAAAATAGTAGGCTTGAGCTTGGCTGATAGCTTGTCAAGTTTTAATCATCTAGGCTTGAGCTTGGCTTGAGCTTGGCTTGAGCAGGTTTCGAACAAAGCTTGAACTTGGCTTCAAAAACTTGAATATATACTGAAATATTGTGTTTAATAGCCAAACTCATCAATAAATATATTTATAAAGTAAAGCAAACTAAAATCATATTTGAATACCAAATTAGATTGATCGTAGAAGAGACAAGAGACACAAAAATACAAATGATTACTTAGGGTAAAAAGTCCTTCTAAAATGTATTATTCATTTAGTTATGAAATAAGTCCTTATAATTAGGGTAATACTCAAATTAGCCCTTAAATACTTATATATATTATATATATATATATATATATATATATATATATATATATATATATAGGATCCGGTTCCATTGAGAAGGTTTTTATTTTTAGAAGATTTAGAAATCTTCGTTTGAACAAATTGATTCATGTTTTTTATTTGATTCACAAGTAAAACATCATTTTATGGTGAATCGAATCTATAACTTACAAATTTGATTCACAAATCATTGTTAAAATCAAGTTATGATGATTATTCATTAAATTGGTACAGATGATTCAGTATTCTACATATATCACAAAATCGAGAGATTTTTAACATTTATTCAAATTTTTTTTACACATTTTGAATTTTAATCACATTAAAATGAGTTTTACGCTTGAAAAACATGAATCAAAGTTAAAAATCTATCGTTTTTGAAAACCTTCTCAATCTTCTCAAAATAAAAACCTTCTCAATCGATCCAGATTCTATATATATATATATATATATATATATATATATATATATATATATATATATATATATATATAGTGAGACTTTCTTACGAGAACCATTTTATCTGCGAGAACTGACAGAACCACAAAAACATACATGCACGCCGTTTAAAAAAAATAAAAATACATGCAAATCATCAATAATCGTAAGGATCCACCTATGTTCTTCAATATCATCATGAACTCATCCTATTTTTTCACAAAAACCTTACACACGGCCGCAATATTGTCATTGCACGCTTTATAAGAACATACATGCACACCTTCAAAGAAAAATTTTGTATTTCCAATTTCTTATCAAATTCTTTAGAACAACCATGTTTTTTATAAAACATATATGTTGTTTTTAGAACATATGTGCAAAAATACAATTATTGAAGGCGTGCATGTATGTTTTTGATGGTTCTGTTAGTTCTCGCAGATAAAATGGTTCTCGTAAGAAAGTCTCACTATATATATATATATATATAATATATATATATATATATATATATATATATATATATATATATATTAAAGCTCGAAAAAGCTTGATAAGAGCTTGAGCCGAGCTTTCAAAAGCTTATGCTTGACTCGTTATATGTTTTGAGCTAATTTTTGGGCTTGAGCTTGATAAAAGTTTGGCTTGATCGAGTCAAGCTCGAGCTCAGGTTATTTGATAAAAGTTTGACTTGATTGTAACATTAGACGGCGTATACTAATATATATTTATTTGTGCTTATTTTGTGTGTGTATATAGGTATAAAGTAAGTGAGTGTAGAGAAAATTTGGGAATTAAATTATTATAATTTATTTAAATAATCAATCCATTGCATTGGTTTTTTTGTAAAATATAACATTATACATTTTTTTTATTTTTTTATTCAAACCCGTTTTATCTTTAAACGCATATATAAATACGAGTTATAATATAATTATAAATATTCTTATTTTTAGCTGGTATCTTTAGTTGGACGTGTAAAACTCCATCAAGTATAACTTTAAGATGTAGATGCAAAAAATATTGACAAACTTTATTAAATTAATCAAAATCATTTTAAATGTAAGTTGTATACCGTTTTTAATTGTTTAATCCGCCGTAACAGACGAAAATATATCTTATAAGTAAATACCATTTATTTAGGCTTGTGTTTAGTTCAAAAAAATTATATAGGCTTGCGTCATGATTTGAATATGCTAAGATCCGCTTTATGTCAACGTAGTCTGTAGGCGTACGTGTTATTTTTCTTAGTTACTCATTAGGGCTTTTTTTAATACAAATAATCGTAAAAACATTATTTTAAGTTAACGATTTTTACATTTTGTTAATCACAAATATAAAAACATATTATGTAAAAGTGTACGTAAACATATTTTAGAAAATAATTATCTTTTGTCGCAAGTCACTCAAGGTGTAAATATGAATTTATAAAGTAGCTTGATGTTCAAAGATGTGTTTATCACATACATAATGTATCAAAACACTTGTACCATTTTGTAAACTCTTACATCATTTTATAAACACTTATGTCATTTTTTTTTCATTCTAAATAAAATGTTTTATAAAATGTGTTTTCCATCTAGCTAGAATCATACAATTAAGGGAGTCATTCAAACCTCATCCATAAGTGAAATAAGAATTTATCACCTTTGTAATAATCCAAAATAAAAAAAGAAAAGAAAAGTATGTGTTTTTGCATAAATCCTTTTATTAACCATTTTTAGCCTTTAATATTTAACAATTTAGGAAAACATCAAACATATTTTCCTTTAACTCTTCCTTAAACAATCTATAATTAAAACAAAAGACATTTTTCAAAACAAATATGTATTTTGAAATCTGCAAACCCACGGATCCGGTGAAACCCGCAACGATCCGTGGATCTGTATAGTTCTGTGAACAACTCATGTTTGCCTATTTAAATGAGCCATTTTGCTTCTGTTGGACTCACCACTTGCAAACACATCTCAAGCATTACAAAAAGCTTTTTATTCATAATAATACTTGATGATTATCATGTTTTAATTCATTCTAAGTGATCAACTCTAGTAAAGGAATAACACAAGAAAAGTTAGTCTTTTGTGTTTTGTATTTTGTATTTGCAACCTTGTTGTATTCAAATAGGGTGAAAGCTGAAAACTTTCACTACTTTATTTAAAAGTCATATTCACCATTATACACCAAAATAGAGTGAGTTAGGTTAAGTGTTTTATGCCTCAAGAGAAAAGTAGGTTCTACGTAGTCAGGATTCGATATTTAGCTTAGTATTGATAAACTTGTATGCGACGTTGCAAGGTTTTATCCGTTAAATAGGGAGCTTGTTCAAGTAGGGAACTCGAAGAGTGGAGTAGAGCAAAGAAAAATTTCGTGACCGAATCACTATAAATCCTCAAGTTTGGTTTGATATTCCATTTACTTATTGTCTTGTATTTACTCATACATAATATTATTCTTTATTCGCAACAAATTTTAAACAAAACTAAATTTTTAAAAAGCAAAACTATTCGACCCTTCTATTTTTCCACGGTCTTTACAATAAAATTGCCGTTCGACAGAAGAAATGTGATTTTTGTCTAATGTAACCAAATAAATCATAGTTTAACTAATTAATAAAGTAAACATTTCTCTAGTGTTATACTTCATTAGAAAATTTCTATACGAAACTAGATTTATCTAAAGTACAAATCAAACGATCTCATCCATCCATTCCTCTTTCATCCAACGGTGTATATTAATTACACAAAAAAAAAAAAAAAAAAAAACGGAGGGGCATTTTTGTCCATTCCTAAGCAAAAATAAGTCACACACTAATACTCACTCTCTCTTCATTTTACACACACTGACACTCTCTCTTCACACACACTCTCTCTTGACACCCTCTCTCTTCATTTTACCCCCAATTCAAACCGTAACCCTAAATCTGCCGTTATCCGTCATTAATCCGCCGTTGTCCGTCATTAATCCGCCGTTATATCTACCGTAAATCGTTATTCATCCATTTAAATGGATATACGTGGTGAAATAGCGCAGTCTAAGGATCGTTTATTGTCGAAATCCATTGATAATGTCCAATCCGGTATGTTTTTGTCTCATTTTTTTAAATCAGTTATTATTTTGAATTTTTTTTTATCGATTAGGTTTTTTTTTTTGAATTTATTAGCTTATTTTGTGGTTTTATTAGCTTTTTTGTTACTAAATGAGAGTTTGGATTAGTTTATGTTAGCGAGTAGATTAGATTTTAGGATTAGTTAATTTTTTTTGATGTAATGACTGTTTAGGATTAGCTTATTTTTGCTTATTTTTTGGTTTGTGATAAGCATAAGTAGATAAGCAAATGTGATAAGCAAATGTGATAAGCATAAGTAGATAAGCAAATGGGATTTTGCTTATCACTAAATAATCCTATGGGATTATCACTGAATCCCATGGGATTCACATAAGAATTAGTGGTTTGTGATGTATAAGTAGATTAGCGAGTACATTGTGTTTGAGTTGTTTGTTTTATGTATTCAGGTGTGTTTGGCTAAGATTATATAAGGTGCTGATTAACTTATTGGTGTTATGAAAATGTAGTAAGACGATGTGAGTGTTTGTTTTGAGATAGCTATTGATAAGCTTATTTAAGGGTTTTACGATGTCAAAACTGTGTTTTAAGGGTTCGCCTAGGAAAAAGTTTGCTATCGGAAAAAGTTTGGTATATCACTGAATCCCATGGGATTCACATATAATTATAATTATGGCAAATATCAGTGTGTTTAAGAATAATCCTATGGGATTATCACTGAATCCCATGGGATTAACATATAATGAGTGTTTGTATTAGCTTTTAGGAATCAGATTTATAGTTTTCTGTTTTGTTTGTTAGTTTTAGTTCTTTGTGATTAATTAGATTTTGCTGTTGTTAATTGCTTATAACTAATATTATTCTTTTCATCTTATAATTTATGTAGGCAACGTATTGAACCCAACACCGTTGTCTAGGTTCGATCCCCAAGAACATTCGGGAAAGAAAACATTGCCGGTGAAGCAGCCTCGGTTCAATCCGTTTGATGCTAAAAAAAACAAATCGCCGTTAAAGAAAAAACCAACAGGTGATGTTAGTGAGGCTGCCCAACCAGTAGAGTTTGAGGTTAATGTTCAGGCGAAGACGATTGTTGATAAGGGAAAGGAGAGTAGTGCTGTTATTGATTCAGTTGTTGCTGATTTGCAGATGGAGAGTGAGAAGGAGGAGAAGGAGAAGGAGAGTGAGGAGAATGTTATTGAGAAGGTGGTGGAGAGTGAGAATGAGGAGAGTGGGAAGTTGGCTACATATAAATCAAAAAAGGGTAAGAAGTCGTCTGTTGTTAAGGATAAGTCAACGGATGTTGTTGTTGATAAGAAGCTTAAGATGAATGTTAAGGTGACGGAGCCGGTTAAGACCACTCCGAAGATGAAGTCTGCTAAAGTAATATCAGAAGCTGCTGTTTTGAGATCCAAGAAGCCGGTTCAGGAGGAAACTCAAAAGAAACGGAAGTTAGTATCATCAAAAGTCGGTGAGAGTTCAAAGAAACAGAAGGTCAAGGTTCCAAAAGGTACAGATATGTCTTTTTTTGTTTGATTGAATTGAGTATGCATATTTATTTAAGCTTATATAGCTTTTTTAGTTTTTCCTAGTTTAGTTTTTTCCTTCATTACTAGTCCCAAATCTCTGTTATCAAGTGGTTCATATTGAATTCTCTGTTATCAAGTGGTTTATATTTGTTATCAAGTGGTTTATATTCATATGAATCCCATGGGATTCATTGTGAATCCCATGGGATTCATATTGAATCTCTTTGTTATCAGGTGGTTTATATTATGTTCTTTTTTTTTTAATGTAGATGTTGATGAAAAGAAATCAAAGATTAATGCTGATGAAAAGAATAAATCAAAGAAAAAGAGGGGCGATTCTTCTATTTCTGATAAGGGGAAGAAGAAAGTTAAGGATGATTCTGTTAAAGAAGATGTTATTCCTGAGAATGTTATGAAGCAGTTGATGAAGACGCTGTTACAGAATTCGTTGGTTAAAGTAGAATCTGATGAGCAGAATGAATTGAAGCCGAATAAGAAAGGCAAGAAGAAAGAAAAGGTCTTGACAGAAGAAGAAAAACAACATCAAGATTATCTTAAAAAAATTCCCATTCTTCAGGCTAGGTCAGCACCTACTGCCCTCCATACTGCCATCCATGGCATTAAAAATGTTGATATTCAAAAGTTTTTGGAGGAGATTGGGTTTAGTTCGTATTTCAAGTTTGATATCAACAAAATTCCGGCAAGGTTAGGTAGGTATGTTGTTGATAATTTTGATGCTGAGACTTGCCAGTTGAAGTTGGAAGGTGGCAAGTCAATTCAGGCCACTGTTAACAAAGTTCATGAGCTGCTGGGTATTCCGATTGGCGGCGAGTCTTTGTTATCCTTAGAAACCAGGCAAGTTGGAGATGATTTTGAGAAAGTTTGGTTTGGTCAATTTGAAACAAAATCTGCTAAGCAAATAAGAGTGAATGATATTGCTAGCAAGTTGATTGAGTCTAAGGAAGTTGACTTCCTTTTTAAAGTCAACTTTCTTACCTTGTTTACGAATACAATGGGTATGGTTGCTGGCTTGCAGGGGGAAATAAATCTTGATGTTGTTAAGCGTCTTCGTGAAGATACTGATATTCGTAGTATTGATTGGTGCGAGTATATCTTTCATTGTCTTAAACTCAGTAGAAAACCGACAACTCTTCAAAACAAATACACGGGGCCATATACCTTTCTTGCTGTAAGTTTTAAACTATACGAAGTTTTATATTGTTTTTATGTTTGTGTGACATATTTGTTGATATATTATGTTTATATCATGTTACTGTGAATCCCATAGATTAACTGTGAATCCCATGGGATTAGCTGTGACTCCCATGGGATTCATACAAAATCCCATGGGATTCATAAAAAATCCCATTGGATTAACTGTGAATCCCATGGGATTAACTGTGCATATTTGTTGTATCTTTCTTACATTTTTTCGTTCCTTGTTTTTTTGTTTACAGCTTTTGTATTTAGATTCTACCAAGTACAACAAGCTTTCTTATGTCCGCACACGTCCGGCCATCAAACATTGGTCCTCATTCTTAATGTCAAAAAGAGAGGACATGGAATTAAAAGAAGAGGTTATGGGGACGTTAGATGTTTATGATGAATCTGAGCTTCCTGATACGGAAGGTTTTGTTGCTGGTTGTTCTACCGATAGTTCTTGCAAGGAGGTTTGTTTAATTCATTGTTTTATTTTCTTGTGATACTTCTTTATGTGTGAGCATGTTTAGGATCCCATGGGATTAATAAACAATCCCATGGGATTCATACACAATCCCATGGGATTCACAGTTAATCCGATGGGCTTATATGGGATTAACTGTGAATCCCATGGGATTAAATATGAATCCCATGGGATTCAATGTGCTTATCTCATTATGAATATTCCTATTTGTTTTCTCCAGGAATTGCTTAAAAAAATTGAAGAAAAGTTATCTATTTTAAGCAATGAAAGAATTGCTGTTGAAGAACTTTTTGTTATAGGCGGTGTAGAATTTCCTGCTGATCCAAAGCTCATTGAACTACATCAAAGGTATGTTCAGATTCTCGAGCATCCAGTCTCATTGGATGGTGAAGATCTTGATCGAGCTGATGATAATGGAGGTGCTGAGGGAGATGATGATACTGTAAATGATAAACGCCTATCCGGTACCGATCCTTAATTCCGATAGGCTGTTGTGGTTACCTTTTGTACTTGAAACTGTTGAATTTATGTAATAACTTTGTTAAATTTGTTAAATTTATAATTGTTGTAGTTCCCTTTTATTGGATCTCTTTCCAACATTGGTTAATTTATTGGATCTCTTTCACTTTTATTGGATCTCTTTTGTTGAATCCTATGGGATTTATCTGTGAATTCCATGGGATTCATCTGTTAATTCCATGTGATTTATTTGTCAATGCTATTAAGTTTTAGTTATTTCAACAGTGGTTGATCCATCTCAAATACAAGAATGTGATGTTGGTAATGGGGATGATAAAGATGCTGGGAAGCGAGATGATGCAGTTCCTGTAAAGCAAGTTGCTGAACCTTTCTCTTTAACTCAATGGATTGAAAGCAATTTAGAGCTGATTGAAGAGTGGTTTAATTGTGTAGCTGCTGAGCTCTATTATGTAATATTCTTGTATAATATTAGTTTTTTAATTTAATTTCTTTATTTTTAATTAATTTTTTATTTTATTTTATACAGTTAAAGTCGGTCGCTGAAGGTACTGTGGAGCCAATGGGTGATGTGAATCCAGGTGACATTACTCCTCAAAATATGGCTACTCTTGCTTCCAATGTAAGTTTGAGTCCTGAAAAGCGATTGGTTAAACCGTCTTCCTATTTATTGTCGCCATATATGAACAAGAAGACAAAGGTTCAACTTAAACTAACTAGGCCTGAGTTCGCTCTTGGGAATAGTGTTTTCGCGATGCAGGGTGAAAAGATGTAAGTTTGTGTTTTTTATATAAGTTTCATTGTTCTGATTCAATGTGAGGGATTGTCAGTGAATCCCATGGGATTGACAGTGAATCCCATGGGATTCACAGTCAATCCCATGGGATTGTATGTGAATCCCATGGGATTGTATGTGAATCCCATGGGATTCAAAGTGAATCCCATGGGATTCACAATTATATGATATTATTCTTAAATGATTCTTTTTCTTATATAGTTAAGTTTTTGATTTTTTCCGATTATAGGGAACCAGTTTTTGAAACACATTCTGGGGAGCCATTTTCTGTGCGTTTGACTATGGAGACATTAGCACCCGGTTTGGAGGTTGATGCTAACGTAATTGATTGTTTAGCTGCAATTCTGAATCATGAAAATCGTTCTAGAGGAGCTGGTTGTCCATCGCGACACTTTTTCCCAACTGGATGTATTGTAAGTAATTATTTTTTTATTTTGCTTAGTAAACTGTTTTCAATTCATATCGTAACATCATATTGTAAAATCGCATATACAGCCGATAACTATGTTTGATGGAACATTGGAGTCTGAGGATGATAAATTTCAAGAATTTGAAAAAAGACTTTTGGCTCATTTTAAAGATGATGTTGGTGGCATAGATCTCAAAGGCATTGAATTGGTAAAATTATATTTTTTTGTTTTAATTTTTTATTTTTGTTTTTAATTTTGTCATTTTTATTATGTTTTTTGTTTTTGTTTAAACAGGCATTTTTTCCTATTCGCAAATCGGGCCATTTCTATGTTGTTGTCTTCAGCCTTACTAAAAGGGTTACAACAATGACGATACTGGATAACAGCAATAGTGGAGCAACGTATGAGGAAAAGTATGAAGATTCATGTGAACTTCTTGTAAGTACTTTTATGATTCATTCTGAATCCCATTCTGAATCCCATGGGATTCAGTATGAATCCCATGGGATTCTGTATGAATCCCATGGGATTGACACATATGACATGTTACTATTATGATACTTTTATGATGAATCCCATGGGATTCATACAGAACTATATGAGATATTAGATGAATCTGTGATTTTCTCATAATTATAGTTATTTATGCTCTCTTTTTTTAATAATTTTTGTAGAAAACGTTATTTGCCCGTCATCTGGAGTTGTATGGACACAATAAACATGCTAGCATTCGTAAAGTCAAGCCAAGAATCGCAAGCCTCAAGTGGAAGACCAAGAACAACTTCAAGGATTGTGGTGTTTTCAGTATGTTACATATGGATAATTACACTGGTGAAGCTCCTGGAAAATGGGATTGTGGTTTGGTTGCTGAGTCTAAAGAGCAGTCTGACCAATTGAGGTTATTGAGATTCAAGTTTGCCACCAAGATATTGTTACACGAGATTAATGTTCATGCGGGTAAGATGTATGAATTAGCATTGGAGTTTGATAAACTTCCTGCTCGTGAAAAGCTGTCTATAATTTTTTCAGCAATTAGGAATAGGGATGAACGTGACCTGAAATTCTAGAACTTCATCTTTTGTTAATGGTAGAGACTATAACTGTTGAAGTAATTGGTTTACACAGATGGTTTACACAGAGTTTCTTTTATGCTATGATCAGATTTTTATGATATTTTGTATAGATTTTCTTGCTATTATCAGATTTTTATGATATTTTATTTACATTTATAAATTTTAAATGAAGTTATAAAATAATCCCATGGGATTCATTTGCTAATCCCATGGGATTCTTAACGAATGCCATGGGATTATTTATAAGTTCCTTGGGATACATTTATAAATTTATCTAGTACAGAATCCCATGGGATTCACACAGAATCCCATGGGATTCTTTATAAATCCCATGGGATTCTTTATAAGTTCCTTGGGATAAATTTATAAATTTATCTTGTACAGAATCCCATGGGATTCACACAGAATCCCATGGGATTCTTTATAAATCCCATGGGATTTTTTATGAATCCCATGTGATTACTTATAAATTACTTGTGATGCATTTATAAATTCACATTTAAGAATCCCAAAGAATTCATTGATGAATCCATTAGGATTCATTTATTAATCCGGTAGGATTCATTCATTAATATTGAATCAAATGATTAATAATTAATCAAATGAGATTCGTCAATGAATCTCATAGGATTCAGTGTGAATCCCATGGGATTCTTCAAGCAATCAACAATCAACAATCAACAATGTTCAACACACACGCATAAATTTTAAATTTTAAATGAAGTTATAAAATAATCCCATGGGATTCATTTTCTAATCCCATGGGATTCTTATGAATATTCAATTAAAGAATAAAAATAAATAACAAATTTAGAAATTTCAATGATTTCTAGTTTAAACGAATTTCAAAGAATCCCATGGGATTAGGGAAATAATCCCATGGGATTCATTTGATAATCCCATGGGATTCTTATAAATATTCAATTAAAAAATAAGAATAACTAACAAATTCAGAAATTTCCTTTGCAAATCATCTAAATATTCAAGTAAAGAATAAAAAAGAACTAACATAAAACCAGAATATAATAAGTTTGTTCAAGATACTATTGGTTTCGGCTTTCGCCTTGCTTTTGGGTTATCCGGACAAGTTGTTTTTGTGTGCAAGTTGGTCTTCACTCCACAATAGCCACAAACCTTCTCTTGTTTCTTTTTAACTCCAAGTGCTTTTTCTTTCTCACTCTTTCGCCTTTTATTGCGTTCCTTTTCTGTAATATTCCCTTTGTTGCCTACCTTTGTTGGATTGTTGACTATTCTTTCCTCAGGATTAGAAATTGCATAATGTTCACCAATCACATCTCCCGTTTTACTTGAAGGAGGATTTGGAACCTCAACCTCCACTTCTGTTTTCAAAGTCTTCAACTTTTCTACAAACTCACCCATCTTCTCTACATTATTGCTTAACCTGAATAAGCAATCGTCCACCACAGAAGTTGCTTCGTTTGTAAGTCTTTCAACTTCTACATTTTTTTCCCCATATCTGTTTCTTTTCCTTCTCAATTCAGGTGGTATTATATCCCTTGTCCAACGCCTCAAAATATACTGTTTTGGAATGACGTTAATATCACGGTTCTTGAAGACAAAGAATATATGTCGGCATAGAAAACCATATCGAGCAAAATGTCTACAACTGCATACCACCGACCCATCTTCTATTGTACGCAGTACCTGTTTTAAACAAAAAATAAAAAAAGAATTACTTTGAATTACTTTTTCCTTAAAATTCATACTGAAAACAATGGATTCATAACTAATCCCATGGGATTCACTGTCAATCCCATGGGATTCACTGTCAATCCCATGGGATTCATTTCTCAATCCCATGGGATTTACATGTGTATATCATGGTTTTTATGCTGATAACAAGAGTCACTGTAACATTCATTCTCAAAACTAATCCTACGGGAGTGAATCTTATGGAATTCACTGTGAAAAATAAGAGAAGAATTACTTTGAATTACTTTTTTTTTTTTCTTAATGCATACTAGATTTATAACTAATCCCATGGGATTCACAGTGAATCCCATGGGATTCATGCTGAATAAAAAGCAACATACCTTATAGTCTATAAACTTTTTCTTCTCTTCACTATTGTCTTCCTCTGCTTGTTCTTTTGCAGCTTCCTTATTAGTTTTTCTATAAACCCATGGATTTTTGTCTCTTATAATTACAATCTCACAACCTTCTTCTATCTTTAAATCTTGAATCGTACAATTCCAGCATGCTTCGTATATTTCAGTTTGAACTAGCAGAAATATCGTTCTAGTATACACTTTTGCTGCATGACGTTCAATCTCTAATTGTGTTAGACATTTTGGAGCCGCTTCAAATGTTTTAAAGTCCAAATGTTCTTGCCTATATCGTTGTCTTTCCATTGCTGATTCATAGGACATCATAAAACTAACTAGCGTTGCTCCTGGGCTTGTGAAACTTTTGAAGAACGAGTTTTCACTCTCAGATCTTGATGTGGTTCTCATCAAACCAAACAATGGCGAGCCGATGAAAAAAGCTGGAATCCACATTTCTCGTAGGTTAAACATCTTGGTCATCCATTTGTGATTTTGCAAACCAAAATCCTCAATCAACTTAGCCCATTTCTCTTCAAATTCCAACGGTTCCATGTACATATTCCAAACAATCTTCTTAAAACGCTTCTTGAAATCTGTTTCTACATATATTTCTTTACAAATCTGTTTTGATATAGATAGTTTTAGAATCATGTTATCAGCATAAATAAGATGATTTACACATGTAAATCCCATGGGATTTACAAATGAATCCCATGGGATTCATGTGAATCCCATGGGATTCATGTGAATCCCATGGGATTCATCATGCAATCCCATGGGATTCATAGTTTCATACAGAATCCCATGGGATTCATAGTATCATATGTGATTAGAAACATTTTTTATAAGTTCGATAAATTACCTTTGCTGGAATCTTCTGGTCAATATGCCACATGCAAAGTCTGTGCTTTGCTTTAGTGAAAACGGCTTCAATGGCTCTCTTCATTGCTCCATCTTGATCTGTTACTACCATTGTTGGTTCTTTTTTGAAAGCTGTCATAAATGCTTTTAGAAGCCAAGTGTATGACTCAGTGTCTTCATGTAATAGCATTCCCGATCCAAGTGTGACACACTTTTTGTGATTATCAACACCGGTGAATGGTACAAACACCATATTGTACCTAAAAATAACATAATCGTTAATTACACACACAATCTAAAAGGGTGAATCCCATGGGATATAATCTGTGAATCCCATAGGATTTCATGAGAATCCCATGGGATTGCATGATAATCCCATGGGATTTCATAAAGAATCCCATGGGATTCTCATGAAATCCCATGGGATTTCATAAAGAATATCTTGTAATTAACATATAAAACTTACTTGTTACATCTGAATGTTGCATCAAATGATACTATGTCTCCAAACTCCTTATAATTGCATTTCGCAACTTCATCAGCCCAAAACAAAGCCACTAACTCACTCTCTTCTACCTTATACTGAAACGTAAAGTTTGGCACATATATCTTTCTGTTTTCCATTTTATTTATAAGCATTTGTGCGTCACTTTCCCCAATGAACATATTAACATCCCGCATTTCATTCTTAAAATCATCAACTGTTCCATGAACATACTCATACCCTCCCTTCATACTCGTTAACAAGTTATGAGCCCGTGTTGGACCAATCTTGTTCTTTGCAGCTTTAACAACGAACATTTTTTCTGCTTGTGTCATTCTTCTTTGCTTTTTTGTAAAATGTTTGTACTCTTTTGGTAGGAGCATATGGTTGTGTTTTGCAATAAACTTAACAATCTGGTATTTTTGAGAAACAACATCCAATTCTAACCTTATACGAGCTCTACAACCTGTAATATAAAAAAAATATTTTAAAAACATGTTATTCAAAAACAAATCCCATGGGATTCACAAAGAATCCCATGGGATTCAGAAAGAATCCCATGGGATTCAGAAAGAATCCCATGGGATTCACAAAGTATCCAATGGGATTCAGAAAGAAACTCATAAATATATTAGAGTGCTTTACTACCTGTTACATGCATCATTGTATTTCTTTTTTGTTTGTTACTGTCTTTAGCATCCAAAGTGTCGATATTAATATGTCTTGGAGCTCCTTCTTTATTGCACATGATGTATTTGAGTTGTACCACTCCAGATTTTGTTAATTTTTGTCCTGCTTTTTTAATTTGAAAACCTCCGGCTTCAGCGTAGTTACCATACATTTCTATAGCTTCATCTAGAGTGTTATAGAATTTTCCCTCTTCTGGTATAGGAATTCTTTCTACATGAGGCTCCCAATATTCCGATCCGCCCGGTGTTTCGGTGTATTCATATAAAGTCGGTCTTGGTGATTTCATAGAATCTGTATATAAAAAGAAGAATCTAAAGGGATTAAGAATTCTGCAAACAATGAATCCCATGGGATTCATAAAGAATCCCATGGGATCTTAAAGAATCCCATGGGATTCTTAACGAATGCCATGGGATTCTTAACGAATGCCATGGGATTCTTTATAAGTTCCTTGTGATACATTTATAAATTTATCTTGTACAGAATCCCATGTGATTCACACAGAATCCCATGGGATTCACACACAATCCCATGTGATTATTTATAAATTACTTGTGATACATTTATAAATTCACATTTATGAATCCCAAAGAATTCATTGATGAATCCCATAGGATAACATAATACTGAATCTTAAGGGATGCATCAAATAGTCACATGTGATACATGCTAAATAACTTGCGAATCATATAGAATCACTTGCGATACATGCTGAATCCCATGGGATTCATTATGAATCACTTGGGATTCATGCTGAATCCCATGGGATTCATTATGAATCCCACGGGATTAATGTTGAATCTCATGGGATTCAGCATGAATCCCAAGTGATTCATAATGAATCCCATGGGATTCATAATGAATCCCACGGGATTCATGCTGAATCCCATGGGATTCAGAATGAATTTCAAGTGATTCAGAATGAATCCTATGGGATTCATTATGAATCACTTGGGATTCATACTGAATCCCATGGGATTTATTCTGAATCCCACGGGATTAATGTTGAATCTCAAGTGATTCATAATGAATCCCAAGTGATTCATTCCGAATCCCACGGGATTCAGAATGAATTTCAAGTGATTCAGAATTAATCCTATGGGATTCATGCTGAATCCCATGTGAGTCATTAAGCATTACTTGGGCCTCATACAGAATCCCATGGGATTCAGAATGAATCCCAAAGTGATATATAATGAATCCAATGGGATTCATTAAACCCATTGGATGCATAAAACACAGAATCCCATGGGATTTATGCTGCATAACTTTGTGTTAATGGTTTATCACTATGAAAAACAATAAAATAGCAGATCTGGTAGATTATCCTTCGATCAAATTATAGAAAAAAAACTGTATAATAAACAAGAAAGATCAAATCATACGTGATTTACCTTCGATCTCTTTTTCAACTTTTTGTAAATCGTTTTCCAGATCTGGTAGATTATCAACAACATCTCCTTTGTCTGCAGCATCTACTGGGATTTCAATGAGCTGATTTTCATCAATAACATCTATTAAATTTTGACCTTCAACCACATTAGATGGTGGTGATGTTTCCCGGTGAATCGGAATTAGATGAACGGCGGCGAAGGTGTTTTCCGATGGGTTTGTTGATGATTCCGGTGGGTTTGTTGATGAATCCGGTGGGATTGTTGATGAATCCGGTTGGTTAGTTGATGAATCCGGCGAATTCATGATGAATCCGGCGTATATGAATCCGGCGAAGAGAGAGAAAATAGATCTGAAGAGAGAGAAAGTTGTGTAACAAATGAGACGGATTTAATTTTTTTTTCCTATTATTGAGACGCATAAATTACTAAAATGCCCTTGTTTGATATATTTGGCTTTCATCTCAGCCATTGGATTGAATGTGGATGGATGGATGGGATCTTCCCATTTGTTTTTTAGATTCACCTCATTTTTGAGGGATCTCACCTCTCTAGTGTTATACTTCATTAAAAATTTCTAGTGCATGATAGTTGACAATTGTATAACATGTAACTTTCACTTAGTCGTTCAAATCTTAAAAACATACAAAGAGAAATTATTTTTCTTAAAATTTGAAAAAAATAAATAATAATAATAATAATAAAAAAAAAAAAAAAAAAAAAAAAAAAAAAAAAAAACTTTTAAAAGTGCGTAATATGCTATTTCAAAAAAGACCTTTTAATTACAATGTGTTAATTTTAATGGTTTTAATTTTAAATTTTGTTTAACATCCTACAAAACATAGTTGACTTATGCTTAAAAAAAATTGTCATATGTTGCAAGAAACATATATGTATGATAAAAAAAAATAATAATAAAATAAAATAAATAAATAAATTTTAAAAAAAAAATATTGTTTTCATTTTTAATTTCACCAAATATGTTTATACGTTTTTGATACATTTTAAAATTTGGTTCTTTTACTTGAATTATCGTATGTTAAAACATTTTTCAACTAGATTTTGACTATTGTACGTTGTATGTATAAACGTTACACGAAACGTTTAACCAAATTATCACATCTATTATAAAATCTCGTTGTTATACATGGATACTCGTCCATCCTCGGTAACAAGTTAAAGGGGTTCAACCTAGATCATTTCAAATGAGAAGTTGAAAATGGTGCGAATACAAGTAAAACTATTTTGATGTGTAATCTTATAAACTACAATACCATATAAGGTGCTGTTTGTTTATTCAGACATTTTATGTCTGAATCTGAATACCACGTCTGAATCTGAATTAGTGGTCCAAAAGTCTGAATCTGAATTATTTTAGTCTGTTTACTTTTATAAAGTGTCTGAATAAACAAAAAACAATCTTCGCTATAAAACAAACCAAAAGACCCTCCATTCATGATTATTAATAAAAAATCAAGACCAAGATGAAGAGATAAGGATTGAAAAAAAGTATGTGTAAAGTTTAAGCTTTTCAGATGTAATCAGACATATTCAAATGTCTAAATGAATCAGACCCTATTCAGATGTATTCAGACTTCAGATGTCTGAATAAACAAACAGTCTGAATCTGAAAATATCTGACCGAATCAGACTTCAGACATATTCAGATCTGAATGAGCCGAAACAAACACAACCTAACTAATCAAAAGATGCATGTATCAAGAGTACTCTCAAGAAATTATCCTCACTTATTTAAACGTACAAAACATTATAATCAAGAAGTTCATCGCATTTACCCTTATCTCCTTGGCATAATTAAGTCGCATGATCAAGCTTTACATCTACCGACATAACAATCCAAAGAACTTAAACACGATACATTAATTGCACCTCTTAGCTGCTGCTAGATTTTTAGAAACTTAATACTCCGTATATTACAATGGTTGTTCCTTTTCATCCTTCAAACTAACGGGTCATCTTCGACACATTTGGTTACCAGTGTCCTTTTCGATTCATCTGCGTCGATCCGCCTGCCCAAATATTTGAGATGGTCCATCAAAACTCTTGATCATCCATTATTGCTTTTATTGGCCCCCACACATCAGTGTTGGTTTCCATGCAAACTCTGGTCAAATAACCAGTCTTTTTGCTTGTTACTACCTCACATTCATCGTCTGTCCCACCTTGTCTCACACTCTCACACATTTATTTTAGCAAATACACGAACTCACATACACATAGATGATACATGCACGCATACTAAAAATTGACAATGACACATAAAACATTATACGTTACATGTGATCCATGCAATGAAAACATTCTGAACAATAAGTAGAAGACATGTCGAAATATTTTTGATATTAATTGCCAGGTTCGACAAAGGATCAAAAGATGGTGGTGGTTGGCACAAATGGTGGTGACTGAGCCACATAAGGATTGAACTCACACCTACCGTAAATTATACAATTTTTTTCCACTTGTTTTAGTCGTCTTTTAGTGGTAGTGGTAGGTAACAAAACTATTTGTATTCCAGATCTAATTAACGGCTAAAAACTCAAGATCAAATTGTAGTGGCCCCATCATTTCGTCACACATTATATCTGTTAATCCTTCCGTCTTATTGGAAATCGTCAATAAGATTTTATTAGGTTTCCAATTGAATCAGTAATATTTCTTTAATTAGAGAGTTTCGTAACACTTGTACAAATCTAGCTCTACTAATTATAAAAAGTGTATCTTTTTTTCTTTTTTTTTTCTTTTTTTTTTCCTGAAACCTGAAAACTTTAAACTTAAATTAATGTAATTTACCTAAATTACCCCTAATTAACTATTAAACTTGACAACTTTTTAAAAACTTGGCAACTTATATTATGTCTTTACTTTATCAATTGTAAACTTGACAACTTTTCAAAAATACACACTATATTGATTTTAAAAATCATATGCTTTGTATTTCAAAAAACACACAGCATCAAAGGTCGAACTAGAATAGCGATTTCACAAGTATAATTATTTGCCGCTATATGCTGTCATTTTACGCGGGTATTCGTCTAATATATTAAAAATATACACTTATTTTTATATATATAAAAAAACTATGTTTGTATAAATTAATAAATAATTAAATAATTTACCATAAGTTTTCAGAATATATGAACAATGTTTATTGATATAAAAAAAACAAGGTGGTCGTTATCAAGAAAGGCTTTTTTTTCTTTGTTTGCGTGCATGGGTAGGTGAGGATACAAATGAGCGACTTATATTTGTTACCTAAATAACTTTTAACGTTGTGTTCTAGAGGAAAAAAATAAATGAAAGTGAATAAAAAAAAGAAGTAAAGTAAGAGAGAGGAAGTAAAGTGACTTTTACCCCAAAAGTAGAATGAAAGTTTTATAACTAAAATATAACCACTTTACTTCACTTTACCTCACTTTACTTTCTAAAAAAAACTGGAGAACACAAACTTTCTCACTTTCACTTTACTCCCTCCCTTTTACTCAACTCGATAACACAGTGTTAAGGAAAAAAAAAAACGTAAAAACTATATGAAAACTATATTATATACTGAAAAGAAATAAAGGGTAAGGGGGGAGGAGTCATAATTTTGAGATTTTCAGCCCTCCCAAATTTTACCAGTAAAATTCTGCTAACTCATTTCAACCTTCCAACCCTTCCAATTATTTTCACTCGCGCCCATGAGATTCCAGCCCTCCCAAATTTTTTATTTTTTCCCAATAACGGATAGTAATAAAAACAGTTTTTTTTTTTTTTTTTTTTTTTTTTTATACATTTTCAACACCTCTAACGGTCACATCTCACCCAAATATTACACAAATCGTCCCTGTTTCAGCGGCCTCACCAAAGGCTTGCCAACCCAGCCACCAAACCGTTGAAGGCAGCCCGGCGGGGGCGGGGCGGTGTTACCGCCGGTATGGGCGTAACCCGCCGGCTACCCGGCCACCACTCCGCCTACTCAAATCAGCAAATACTAGAAAGTAAAACGGCTCAAACTAAAAAATAAAACATGGAATTATAGAATTTGCAAAAAACTGATGGCCTACAAAAGTACGTAATGAAATCTTAATCAACTGAAGCAGTTATATAAACAACAATAAAATTTAAAATGTGAGATTTTACGAGGACGACATTCTTTAGACAACAAGTTATATAGCTACATTACGACTTGGAGGAAATACTTAATCCGGAACATTTGTATTTTCTTGAAAGCCATCGACATCAAAATATCTACTTTGCGTAAGTCATATAACGACCAAGAAGCGACGCTCCAAACTTTCAGGTATCGTGATATGTATAATTAACAATTAGCCCGATAATCAAGCTCCAAAAAACTTCCTAATATAGTTAAGGATATCATCCCTTTTCATAAAGAACTTTTTGAAATCATATACGAGACCATTTAGTAACGTACATATTCCCTGGTAATTTATTTGATAAATTTATTGATAATATTTGAATTTCCAACTTTTAATTTATCGTACAAACATAGAATCAGCAAGACAAATACAGTTAAACAAAAACTACATTTTTCTCACATATGGAAGTCTAATTTTTCGTAGTAAAACTTAAACAACATAAATCTATGTAGGATTCACAAAATTGGTAGTAAAGCAACTAATTAAGCACCTAAATGAAAACTTACGCTCTCTTCCTGAGTTTCTTTTTGGAAAGAAAAGAAAATAGTTGGAGTGGAAATTAAAAAATAATCATGTTTCTCTCATAATCTTCTTCACAAATTGAGATAATTTAAAGAGAATTTAAATTTTAGGCTTAATTTAGTTTCATTACTTCTGTCTTCTTTTCATCTTGGGAAAACAAAACTAAAAATCAAAAATTTTCCTTCTCATCTTTTATCTCTTCTTTATCCTCTCTATTTCTTTTTTTTCGTTTTACACTCGGGAACAGAGTGTAAGTTAGGTTTTTCGTAAACGATAACCAAGCTAAGCTCGATCAAACATGGACAGGCTAACCAAACTAAAGCAACGATAATTAAAACCATAATTGTGTGATTTTGAGTTCTAGTTCGCTACGAAAGGTTAGATAGTTGACTATGGTATTGTTTGAACTAACTTATAATCAAAAGCCCGTTCGGGATTTATAAAAAAAAAATGGAAAAAAAAAAAAGTTTTCTAAAACGATATGATGTGACCAACAAACATGCAACTAAATTGAAATATCTATAGATATCTATGAAACTAAAAGGACCCAAAAAGAAGTGTTAGGTGAGTAAGAATTAAGCTAAAACTATATGTACGTATCGATAACTAGGGTTTCAGATATGCATATAATCAAGGTCGAACAGACAACGAAAAAGAGATGAACCGCAAAAGACTGCTCACTTGACAAGAATCGCATTGAAACCCCTCACCCCTTATCAGTTTCTTGCATATCGATCTTGAGTTATCACCTTAGGAGAACAATCACCATGAAAAATAATAACTCGATCAGTAACATAATTCTTTAAAAAAGTGACAAAAAACGAGGAAGAAGAAATAAAAAGTTAAGACAGAAATATGATAAAAATATGCACCTGCATGATTTTATGCCGATGATGAAATCACCATCTTCTGAGTTTTAAGGTGTGAGGAGAGCTACTCTTTTATAGTTGAACAAATAATTTAAGCGTGTGAACAACTAGACAACAATCTGTACCTACTACAGGCTCACACGTGAACAAATGAGTTTTTGACTTCCCCATAATATATGTTGTAAGATCTATATTCGAATCTCAAAATCTGTATAACTGTATTCGAACGCTTGAATATTAATAATCTAGAGGTCTTAGTAATATGATAATAACAAAATCTATCAAATTTGAATTTACGTTTACATGCACAATTTATACAATTATACTATATAATGAAGTGGAAATGTAAGCCGACACTGTTCCGAAGCCGCCGATGGAAGGTCGGCTTGACAAAGTGGGATGGCTTGAATGCATTGTTGAGCCGCGGTTCGAGCCGGCATTGTTCACACGTGCTAAATTTAATTGAAATTTTGGTGCTTAATTTGATTATTGGTTTTTGTTGTTTGCGTTGATGGCAGGTTAGGTACATGCAATGGGAGTGGCAGTCGTAAGTTTGTATTCGGACCATTATTAGGTAATATCAATGCTTGATCATTTTTGTTGGTGTTTGTGATTAATAGGGTGTTTTATTTGATGATTGTTCTCTTTTGATATTGTGACAGTCGTAAGTTTGCACCCGAACCATCATCAGGTAATATCAATGCTTGCGCATCGTTTTTTTGGTTCTTATGTGGCAAATACTTGGTTATTGATTTTGGTTGGTGTTTATTACTAATAGGATGTTTTATTGAGGTATTGTTCAATTTTGACATAGTTATTTGCTTAATTGAGTAAGTGAATTCTATTGCTTGTGTCGATGGTAGGTTAGATGCATGCGATGGAAGTGATAGTCGTATGTATGCATCCAAACTATCATCGGGTGAATAAGTGGTTCTGATAAGAAGCATGCTAGGTAGATGTGTATGTAAAAGCTTATGAGCCATATAGTGGGTTGATTGGTGTAATAGGCTGCACGATCTTATGATTTGGTTGAATACATTGTTGACGGCTACACATAACATGTGAGAAACGTAATTTAGCATAACATAGCATACAAAATTTTACAGAAAGTAAAATGTGTGTTTCATAAAAACTGGACAGGATTCAACACTGATAAAAAAATTGAATCGATAAAGTATATGTGAGGTTTGGAATTTAGAGTAACCAATTCTTGGATTTTTATTATCACGTGTATAGTTTTTTTTATAATATTTTCGCAGTTTCTTCCTGTTATTCCACATCTATTAGTTATCATATTATGGATGCCATTTTTAGTATAGGTTTTGAGTGATTATGATCTCTGTATATTGGGTCACAACTGCTGATTGCGCAAGTGCTATTAATTAAGATAAGGAAATTGATTTTTTGGTTTAGAATCTCATGTGCCTGCAATAGTTTTCTCCTGATATGGGGACAACGTGTCATTGTATGAATTGTGTTTGAATGGTCATGCCTTTTGATGTTCTAAGACGTGGCTTCTCATTCAGGGACTGTTCGGTGCAACCAATTATATCTGAATTTATGTTTTCAGTGTGCATTGATGTTGACATTATGGGAATTGTGGCTTTTCATTCAGGGACTGCACGGTGCAACCAAACATTTCGCCGGATAGATGGCCTGCACTACAGGTGCAGATTTTATTTTTAACACTTATGCTTACATTATCGAACGTTAGCTTAAGGTAATTTAGTTTTTCGCATACTTCATAGACCGTCTTTGTAAATCTAATTTAGATGTTGGTTGCTTGCCAATTTTGGTTTGCTCCCTTTATTGGTCATGATTTTGGCATGGCAATCATTGTAATGAATCGGTCTCCCAGTTAATCTTAGTTTTGGTAAGGCAGAAAACTTTATGCCATGAAATGAAACTATTTTTTGATATCCAGAACGGTATATGAGTTGTATAACAAATATTGCTGGTACAGTTATTAATAGATGGTTTTTTTTTACATTTCGGTTATACAAGAAATGTTAGGCGGACTTGATGATGTAGGTGAGGAGGATGGAAGAAATCGATATAGAGGTGTTGTGTTGACGCTTGATGGTGGGTTTTTGTTACGATATAAGAATGAATTAATAGGTCTTCAGTATTGTAGGGAAAGAATGCAACGTTTGATCAAAAAATTTAATACATTTTTTAAGGTCAACTAACATACTGTGAGTCTTTGCCACCTGATATAGAGCATGCCACCTCGACTAACTGTCTCTTCTCTACATGTGGTATCAATTGACATAAAATGGTAAGTGTATACGACCATAAGGACAAGTATGATAGACAAGTGGAGCAAAGGCTGTTAGATAAGATAGTGCATAACTCTTTTGTTCCCGCGGATCAACAAAAGAATGTCAATGGAGATGACGGAAGAAATTGATACAGGGATTCTCTATCAAGGCTTCAGGTGAATGGCTCGTGCTCCCCGCTGGAGTTAAATTTACTCCATTTGACGTAATGCTGTTGGAACATCTGGCAGACAAATGTGGAGCGGGGATTGAAAAGCCACGTTTATATATCGACGTGTTCATTCTGTAGAACCGTAGAGGGGAGCAAATACGGTCCTTTCGACTTTTCCGAAGTTTATCAACTTCAATTCTAGAGAGAGAGAGAGAGAGAGAGAGAGAGAGAGAGATTAACACCATGATATATACTGGTTCAGGATGGGGGGTTTATACCATGCGTATGTCCAGTTGCGAATCCACGACATCGATACTATTCACTAAGTATAATCATTATGGTGGATTAGAAACCGTTACAACTTCACTCCAACGATATGTATTAAGATCGGCGCTCACAAAGAAAAGCTACTCCAAACGGTATTCCACCCTCAGAAACTACCCACAAGAATATCGTGATTCGACTAAACCACTATGACCACAAAGAACTTCCCCCAGAAGTATTAAACCCCAACAAGATCTTCACCCAATCTTGGCTTGACTACAAAGGTACAAGACTTGTTACACCCGTAGACAAATGAATATGGTTATTAGTTCGAACCAAGCCTAACCTATCCTAGAAAATCGATTCTAAAAGAAAGGGTATAGAGAAGAAGACCCTCGACACAATTCACAAGAGTGGATTAGGTTCTTGTGAATCTTCTATTGCCGAGATGTGTTCTTTCAAAGATGATAAGAGAGGAGATTAGAACACAAAAAGATTGGTAGACTTAGAGAAATAGAGAGAAGAAATAAGAGAGAAAGAATGAATGGCAAGAGGTGGGTAATGATCAAGACAATAGGGGGTATTTATAGACCAAGCATAGGACATTAGTGTCCTTGTGCGCTGCTGGCGTGCTGATGCATCACCTAGCGTGCCAGGAACACTGTTGTTCCCGAGCTTGGTTTATAACATCCCGTCTTGTTAAATCCCAAAGTGAACTTCACATTTTGACCTTCCCAAGTTCATTCTAACATTCAAAGTGTTATAAGGTCAACCCACTCAAATAAGCATTTGATAAAAACATTATATGAAGTGTTTAAAAGATAGTTGAGGTGTTTTTCCAATATGAAAGAGAAAGAGAAGAACTATTGGACAATTTATGTTGGGTAATATCTTGCCACCTAAATTTGAAATTCAAATTCAAAAACCAGTTGTTGGAGTTTGAGTGTGAAGTTGGTTAAGATAGCTGGTATTAAGGTATATACCAACTCATAGTTGTTAAAGGCGTGCCTAGGCTTTGAAGCCTTGAGGCGGCTTTTTTCAGAGCGAGGCTCAGGACATTCAAGAGGCTCACCAAGGCTCAACGCCTTGGTTGCGAGGCCCTTATGAGCTTAGGCGCGCCTCATGCATATGTGGGGCTTTATCCATTTTTTTGTTCACAAAATTAATACTTTGAATGTATACATTTCATGATGATGGTTCAGAAAAAAATTCTTGTGTGCATGTTTTCTTAAAACTCAATGAATTTTAGTTTATTTCTTGTGTGCATGTTTTCTTAAAACTCAATGAATTTTAGTTTATTTCTGATACGTGTAGGTCAGAATCAAGAAAGTCAAAAAAAAAACACATATATCATATTGTTAGATTCTCTATGTTTGATAGTATTATATTGAAGTATAAACTTTGTTTGACAATATAAACGATACAACGCTACTTAAATTTAGTATATATAGTTTTACATTTTTTCTCGACACAGTCCGCCTCACATACTGTAACCACCGGTAAATTTCCACTTGTATTAATATTCTAACGAAAGAATACTTATCCATTTTCTACGTCTAAATTTTTTTTAAGATTAAACGTTATCAGTTTATCTAATCACAACAACTAACTAATGTGACGTAAATCACATTCTTAATAAACATGCTCACACGACACCAACGTGCCTTGTATTTATTACAAATAAACATTCTTTATATGTCAAGTATAAAAGTTTTCAACTTTTATTTACCACTTTACGTTATTTCGTCAACGTACAATTACTTAACGTACAAACTAAACGTTTGCCATCTATTAGAGTTTTCACGAAACCCTAATTTATTACAACTATGATTTCACGTAACTAAACCGTAAACCCTAAAGTACAACACTCTAAAGCTAATGTATAAGTCATTAAAGCACGGAAACCTAAACTTTACTTTACTTCCCGTTACAAGCCCTAAATTCACAATTCTAGGATTTTATCACAAACCCTAATTAATGTGTACATGATTTGTATAAAATATAAATGTACAAGTCTTTCTTGCACATGTACAAGTCCTTAATGCATGGAAACTAATTATTAATATAAAATCTATTATAAACCTTAGTGTACCTAATTTAAAACACACAATACAAGTTCCTTATGCACAAGGTTTAAATAAGATTTTCTTATATTTTATAAAAACTAAGTACAACACCCTAATGCCTGTGGTACAAGTGCTTAATGCATGGAATTAAAATCTATACTATACACAAAACCTAATCAAGAGGCTAGGAATAAAACAAGTATACGCATATGTGTTCATCTTTATAACCATTCGAATCAAGAGGCTAGAAATAAAACAAGTATATGCATATGTGTTCATCTTTCATCTTTATAAACAATTCGAATCAAGAGGCTAGGAATAAAACAAGTATACGCATATGTGTTCATCTTTTGAACCATTCGAACCAAACCCTAACCTTGTAGCTATGGATCAAACAACTTTACACCACGTCACCTTGTTCCTTAACTCCTACGACATTTTCAAGAGTTTTGGAAATTTACATTTTTCGGTTTTGCGTTTCACGTGTTTTAAGCCTACGGTTTTAGATTTTTACGGCAATTAAGCACCCCGATAAAACTTATCACTCATTTAATATACTTTTTAGAATATATTGATATGTTTTAACATTTCTTAGAAGTCTCATATTTTTAGGATACTCGGTTTTAAGTTTCGTGACTTAACGGCTTACAGTTCGTGATTAACAGGACCAAAACTCACTCTGTAACTTATATAAGGCCAAGATTCATCCACCTAGTCCCTTCTCCTTATCCATGAACGTGTATAGATAAATCACCAAGGCCTTGGTGGCTTGGTGATGAGCCTTGGAAAGTATGTGGCCTAAAAACAACCAAGTATGCATTCATGTGTAACCATTTCAACCACAAGTAAGAAACCTAGCTAACCTCCTCATATTAGTATAAATAGAAACTTTCTCTTGTTTTCTCATCCAAAAATCCAGCCATCAAACAATTACACACCCTTGATTCTTTGATTTTCATGTTACAAATTCTAAATCATAGTTGAAGCTCTTGCAAAGTTTTACATGATCCTAGCTCTAGTTTCTTAATTCCATGGTTGATTAAGAGCTATACAAGGTGATTAGGGCTAAGATTAAAATGCTTTTACAAGGGTTATATCAAGGCTAGCAAAGGTTTGCAAGAGTTGTGTTAAAGGATTGAAAGCTATGGTTTTCGATTGAAGGATTTAGTTTAGTGTTCTAGTTCCTTGTTTCTTATTTAGTTCTTCACAAGGATTGTAAGTAAACTCCTAGATTTACCTTTGATTACTGTAAATATTAGTATTTCATGTATTTAATATGTTCTATATGCTTATTATATTTGATTATGCTTGGTAAATTGGATTAAAATGCTAGAAACATCGTAAGGACTTTAAACGCAAAATAGTTTCTGGACAGGGGGCTGTAAACGGGCAATCTGGGATAGATCAGTGAAACTTAGATCATACGTAAAAATATAGGATTATAATGCTTTGTCTTGTGGTAATTTTGCCCCTTGGCTCACCCCGTAACTCAGAATAAATTAGAGCCAAAACGGTAACAAATGTCAAAATCTGAGTAACATATTTCAAACGGGTAAAACTTGTAAAACTTGACTAGAACCTGTTGGGAATTATGTGTTTCTGAAGTTTGAACTGCTGGTTACAGTTAGTACTGTTAGTTATGTAGTTAGTACTGCTAGCTTTAAGTTAGTACTGTTCGTGTTAGAAAGGTACTGTTAGCGTGTTTTAGTTAGTACTGCTGATGTGATATGCATGAGTTATTATTAGAATAGATATGCAAAGATATGTATAGAGTTATATTAGGAAGAGATATGTAACATCTCTTTACATGTTATTGTAAGCTATTAGGGTTTCCTTGGTGTATAAAAGGAATCTACGGCATTAGAACAAGGGTAACATAGCGTGCGTATTATCTTGTGTTTAGTTAGTAATCTGTAACCTAAGCAAATTAATATTAATAAAAGTTCTTTTAGTATTCGTTGTTCATCTTAGCAATACAAGTTAGATTCCGCATAACTTATATTGTTTATAGTCGGTGTTTCTCTTGTAGTTAGTTTGGATCTATCCAGATTAGCTACGACCTTTAACAGGCTAAAAGGATCCATTCAGATTAGGACCAACAAGTGGTATCAGAGCCAGGTTGAGAAACTCTGAGTAAGAAGAACCTAAACCAGATCCGAGATAATGTCAGAAGAAGAAGAAATTAATAAAATCGAAACCAATGAAGACAACAACCAGAAACCTCCACAAACACCACCACAACACAAACACAAACACAAACACAACCAATCCCTCATACCATGTCATCCATTAAACTTCCTGTTCTGAAGAAGGGTGAATATGACATATGGGCCATGAAGATGGAGCATTACCTAAGCCACACTAACTATTCTCTGCGGGAAATTATACAAAATGGCAATGGTCCTGTTAAGATTGCAACAGATACCCAAGGGAATGTTAAGGTTTTGCCTCCTAAAACTGCTGAAGAGGTTCAGGCCAGAGAAAGAGAAAGGAAGGCTAGGACCGCCTTATTGATGGCTATACCAGAAGATCACTTAGCCAAGTTCCACAAGATGACTGATGTCAAAGAGATGTGGGATGCTATCAAATCCAGATTTGGAGGGAATGATGAATCCAAAAAGATGCAGAAGTATATTCTGAAGCAGCAATTTGAAAGCTTTTCTGTGTCCAACTCAGAAGGATTGCACAAAGGATATGATAGGTTTCAAAACCTTTTGAGTCAGCTTGAAATTCATGGTGCAGGTGTCTCAACTGAAGATGTCAATCAGAAGTTTCTTAGGGCTTTACCTTCTTCCTGGTCACAAGTATCCTTGATCATGAGGACTAAGCCAGGAATTGACACTCTCAGCTTTGATGATCTGTATAATAACCTTAGGGTTTTTGAACGTGCTGTTAAAGGCTCAACTGGATCATCTTCAAGCACACAGAATGTGGCATTTGTGTCTTCTAAAAGCACTAGCAGTACAAATGGAGTTAGTACTGCCCATGGTGTTTCTACTGCTTCTGGGTATAACTCACAAAGGGAAGGCTCCTCATCATATACTGATGATCTTATGCACTCTTTCTTTGCTAATCAATCCAATGCTCCACAACTGGATCATGAGGATCTAGAGCAGATTGATAAGTATGACCTAGAAGAGATGGACTTGAAATGGCAGGTGGCCATGATTTCCATGAGACTAAAGAAGTTTCACAAGGAGACAGGAAGAAAACTAAAGTTTGATGCAAAGGAACCAGTTGGCTTTGACAAGACCAAAGTTGAGTGCTTCAATTGTCATAAGTTTGGGCACTTTGCTAGAGAGTGCAGATCAAAGGACAATCAAGAAGGCAGAAGGAGAGATGCTGGAAAGAATGGATACAAGGAACCTGCAAAGTTTGATGAAGCCAAAGCGTTGGTGACTGTTGATGGTGATGAGATAAATTGGTCAGGCTATGCTGAAACAGAACTTGCTTTGATGGCTTTCAATGAGGTACAATCTTGTTCAAAAGAATGTGTAGAATCTTATGATAAGCTTAAATAATTATATAATGAACAAAGAGATAAAATTGCTCATGATAGCATAGAAATACAAGCCTACACTGAAGCTTTAAAAACTGTAGAAGCTCAATTAGCTTGTTATCAAAGAAATCAAGTCATTTATGAAGAAAAGCTTATGTTTATGAAGATTGATTTAGATGCTAAAACTGATGAGCTTATATACAATAAGAAACTATTAGCTGCTGCTGAAAAAGAAAAAGAGGAACTAAAAACCAAAGTTCAATCTTGGCAAAGTTCTTCTAAGAATCTTAGTAAACTAATAGATTCTCAAATGAGTTCAAGTGACAAATCTGGGCTTGGGTATGGAGATAATTTGCATAAGGGAATGTTGAGTTATGAGCAAGAAATGTTTGAAAGTGTATTTTTTTAGTAGTGATAGTGATGTAGAAGATGTTCCTATGAATGATAGGTATGCTAAATCTGAAGGAATGCATGTAGTTCCCCCTATCACTGGAATTTATATGCCTCCTAGAAATGATGTTGAGATAGATGATTCAATGTTTGCATATGGTCCAAAACAGACTAAAACTTGTGAATCAGATGCTAAAACTAGTGAAATTGATTCTAAAACCACTGATGTTGCTCCTTCTTGTGAGGAATCAACTGAGTCTGTGCCTAAATTGGTTATTAATGAACCCAAAATAGTTAATGAACCAAAAGTTTGGTCTGATGCTCCTATCATTGAGGAGTATGAATCTGATAGTGAAGATGAATATGTGTGTAAAGCCTCTGTTGAACAAGAAAAACCTAGTTGTGCCTGTAGTAATACTGTTGAGCATGTAAAAAATCCTAGGAAAGATGTTAAGGAACAAGACACACATAGTAGGTCAAGGACTCTAAGATTTGGTTTGGGATATAGTGTCACTAGAAAAGCATGTTTTGTATGTGGAAGTTATAATCATCTTATTAGAGATTGTGATTTTCATGAGAAAAGGATGGCTAAAAAGGTTAAGAATGTCGTTAAAAGTGAGTTTAGACCAGTATGGAACAATGTTAACAGGGTGAATAAACAAAAAATTTCAAATCATAAGACTCACCCTAAGAATAATAAGAACTTTGTTCCATCAGCAGTGTTAACTAGATCTGGAAAGATAGCAGTTCCTACTGCTAGGCCAATGACAGTTACCACTGCCAGGCAAAATGTTACCACTGCTAGGCAAAATGTTACCACTGCTAGGTAAAATATTTTACACAAAACTCATTCACCAGTCAGAAGGCCTTTTTATAATACAACAGTATTTAATAACATGATTAGGAAACCCAGAGTTACTACTTCTAAGGTAAATCATGTTTCTACTGTTGGGTCACAAGCAGTAATTAATACTGTTAAGGGAAATAAGGGGAATGCTGTAAAAGCCTCAGCATGTTGGACTTGGGATCCTATGCAAAATGAATATACATATAGATCCCAAAGCAACAGTGGATCATGTTCTTATAAGACATTCAAATATAATGATCCACAAGGTAGACTCAAGTCATCTGTGGCTTGGGTCCCAAAGAAAAACTGATTTTTCTTATTTGATGTGCAGGGAAATCCATATGGAGCTTTAAGGGATAAAGGAATTGTTGATAGTGGATGTTCCTGGCATATGACTGGAAACAAGGCTTACCTCTCAGATTATGAAGAATTTAGAGGTGGATCAGTTGCTTTTGGAGGTAGCAACGGTCAAATTACTGGTAAAGGAACTATAAAAACAAGAAATTTAGATTTTGAGGATGTATATTTTGTGAAAGAACTTGAACAATTCAATCTCTTTTCTGTGTCACAAATTTGTGACAAGAAGAACAAAGTTCTTTTCACTGATACTGAGTGTTTTGTATTGTCTCCTGATTTTAAGTTACCTAATGAAAATCAAGTATTACTTAAAATCCCTAGGCAAAACAATATGTACAGTTTCAATCTAAAGAACATTGTTCCTTCTGGAGATTTATCTTGTTTGATTGCAAAAGCTACAGTTGATGAATCTAATAAATGGCACAAAAGGGTTGGTCATGTCAATTTTAAAAACATAAACAAACTTGTGAAGGGAAATCTTGTTAGAGGCTTACCTTCCAAGATTTTTCAAAATGACCATACCTGTGTTGCTTGTCAGAATGGAAAAGCAACACAAGGCCTCCTGTAAGGCTAAATTAATGAGTTCTGTTAGTAAACCCTTACAGATCTTGCATATGGACTTGTTTGGACCCACATTTGTAAGGAGTATAAATCACAAGACCTATTGCTTAGTAATCACTGATGACTTCAGTAGGTTTAGTTGGGTGTTCTTTTTGGGTTCTAAGGATGAAACTGCTGATATTCTTAAAAGCTTTGTTAGGCAGATAGAGAACCAATTAGATCATAGAATTAAGATTTTTAGGTGTGATAATGGAACAGAATTCAAAAACAGGGATCTCAATGAATTCTGTGATCTCAAGGGCATAAAAAGGGAATATGGTAATGCTAGAACTCCACAACAAAATGGAGTTGCAGAAAGAAAGAATAGGACCTTGATTGAGGCTGCTAGAACAATGCTAGCAGATTCATTTCTACCTAGTATATTTTGGGCTGAAGCAGTTAGTACTGCTTGCTATGTTCTTAATAGGGTATTAGTGACTAAACCTCAAAATAAAACACCTTATGAGCTTTTAACTGGCAAGGTTCATATTATAAGTTACTTAAGACCTTTTGGGTGCCATGTGACCATCTTGAATACTCATGGCCACTTAGGAAAGTTTGAAGGGAAAGCTGATTCTGGATTTTTGGTTGGATACTCTCTAAGCAGTAAGGCATTTAGGGTGTATAATTTGGAGACTCAGAAAATAGAAGAGAATTTGCATGTAGAGTTTCTTGAAAATAAACCTAATGTTGCAGGAAAAGGACATACCTGTTGCTGCAGAGAATCAAGCTAACAAACATGCAGGTCCACAAGAAGCTAACCCAAATGCAGGTACACAAGAAGATATCAATTCAAGTGACTCTTCTGAGGAATCTTTTGTACTGCCCTTCTTGTCCAATTGCTCTCCAAATGTCAAGAACTCAAGTGGAAAGGTTGATGCTGATTCAAAGTCTGATTCTAAGCCAAATGACACAGAAGATGAAGCTTTTCTGGATGAGCTTGAAAGGCTTACAAGACAAGAGAAGGAAGCTGATGAAACTTTTTCAAAGAAATCAACTAGCAGTACAAACCCAATTACCACTGCTAGCACACCAGTTTGTACTGCTGGTCCTTCAAGAGTGTCTGCTAATGATGATTTGTCATATCCTAAGCTAACCAAAGATGTTCTTCAAGATGATGATGCTATGCCTGATATTGAAGATATTTATGCCAGTCCAAGAGATGGGATTTTCTCTCATGCATCCTATGATGATGAAGGTGTAGTGACTGATTTCTCAAATTTGGAAGATACAGTGGATGTTGATCCTATTCCTACATCAAGAGTACATACTGTTCATCATAAATCTCAAATTATTGGAGATCCAAGTTCTGCAGTTCAGACTAGAAGCAGAGTGAACAAGAACTTTGGAGCTCATGCTTTGGTCAGCTACATTCAAAAGCAGAGGAGAAACAATCCTAAGGACTTTCAAAATTGTCTGTTTTCCTGTTTTCTCTCTCAGATTGAACCCAAGAGTATATCTCAAGCACTTGCAGAAGAAAGTTGGGCTGATGCTATGCAAGAGGAGCTCTTACAGTTTCAGTTGCAGAAGGTATGGATTCTTGTAGATTTGCCACCTGGGAAGAAATCTATTGGTACCAAGTGGGTTTACAGAAATAAAAGGGATGAAAGAGGTGTTGTAGTGAGGAATAAGGCAAGACTAGTTGCTCAGGGCTATAGACAAGAGGAAGGGATAGACTATGATGAGGTATTTGCACCTGTGGCTAGGATTGAAGCCATCAGGATCTTCTTAGCATTTGCTTCATACAAGGGGTTTATAGTTTATCAGATGGATGTGAAAAGTGCATTTCTGTATGGCACAATTGATGAAGAGGTGTATGTGACTCAACCTCCAGGATTTGTAGATCCTAAATCCCCAAAGAAGGTTTACAAAGTTGTGAAGGCTTTATATGGTTTACACCAAGCTCCCAGAGCCTGGTATGCTACTCTATCTTCATTTCTGTTGAAGAATGGTTTTAGAAGAGGAACCATTGACAAGACTTTATTCATAAAGAAGGACAAAAATGATATTCTGTTGGTGCAAGTTTATGTATATGATATTATTTTTGGTTCTACTAAGAAGTCTTGGTGTGAAGAGTTTGAAGCCTTGATGAAAAGTCAATCCCAGATGAGTTCTATGGGAGAGCTCACCTTCTTTCTTGGATTACAAGTGAAACAGCAAGAAGATGGAACTTTCATAAGTCAGGATAAATATGTTGCAGAAATCCTAAAGAAATTTGATTTGGTTAATGTGAAAACTGCCAGTACCCCCATGGAGTCAAAGAAACCATTAGTCAAGGATGAAGAAGCTGCTGATGTGGATGTACATCTTTATAGGTCCATGATTGGATCTTTAATGTATTTGACTGCTTCTAGACCTGACATCATGTTTGCAGTCTGTGCTTGTTCTAGGTATCAAGTAACTCCAAAGACTTCACATCTTCATGCAGTAAAAAGGATCTTTAGATATCTCAAAGGCCAGCCTAAATTAGGTCTTTGGTATCCTAAAGTCTCCTCATGTGAGTTGGAAGCTTACTCTGACAAGTTTTGCTGTGGACAAGTTTTGTGGATTCAAAATCAGATGTTAGATTTTGGTTTCAACTTCATGAACACAAAGATCTACATTGATAATGAGAGCACCATCTGCATTGTGAAGAATCCTGTGTTTCACTCCAAAACCAAGCACATTGAGATTAGGCACCACTTCATTAGAGATGCTTATGAGAAGAAGCTGGTTCAGGTGCTTAAGATTCATACTGATGATAATGTGGCTGATCTTTTAACCAAAGCCTTTGATGTTAGCAGGTTCAATTTCTTAGTGGTTAACATTGAAATGCTAAATGTATAGCTGCATTGGTTCAGGGGAGGTAAATAGGCAGGTTATGGAATGATTGTTATGGAGTGTGTATCCAAACCGGGGAGGAAAATGTTATAAATGATGATTTTGCTAAGGGGAGGAAATTGAAGAAAAAGTTGAGATGATTTTGATTGGAGAATTCTATGTTTTCTGGATGTCTATTACCAGCTGTCTAATACCCTTTATATATATATATAGGGTTTACAAGAAAACCTAGAGTGAAGAAGTAGAAATTTCTTCCTACTACTAACACTAGTACAAAAATGGGATTTAGTCACACATGCTGTTTTTCGAACAGCCACACAGTCGCCTTTTTATGTGACTAAATGTACCAGAATAAAATAAACAGCCACACTTGATCCGACTTGTGTGACCATTTCGGAATTACATCCGAGGCTATAGCCACACATTTGAATATTTTCGTGACTATACGTATCTGGTAATTTTTTTTTTGATTTTTTAGTCACTTATAATTTGGGACGTGTGACGGATACAAATAAGGTTGAAACATTAGTCACACTATATATATACATATGTGACAAATATATGTCACGCAATTGAAAAGTGTGACCAAAATCCATATATGGTCACACGAAGTAATTGTGTATGTGGCTAAATCATATGCTCAAGTTTGTCACACATTATTTAAGCGTGACTGCTAGTTTTTGTTGAAAATTTAGCCACATATGAATTTGAAATGTGTGACAACTGAAAAGTAAGTTTGAAGCATAGTCACGATATGCATTTAAAAGTGACAAATATATGTCACACACTTGAGATGTGTGACCAAATGTCATATATGGTCACACTAAACCATAGGCATACATGATTAAGTGTGACCAAAATTCGATACAAATAGTCACGTAAGTTAATATGTGTGTCTAAAGTTAAGTGTGTGTTTGCCTGCCAATTCCTAATGTGTATGGTCACATTTAATTGTAGCACAATCATGTGACTATAGGCTATACAATAGTAACACCATACCACAAATGTGCATCTAAATTATGTTTATGGCCACATTATAAGGGTATTATATGTGACCAATACATTGAAAATAGTCACACTGAAATATTCATGTGACTAATATGTATAGCAAAATGTGAACTCAGTTATCATTAACCTTGATATTA
Source organism: Artemisia tridentata subsp. tridentata (assembly GCA_021014915.2). Taxonomy (NCBI): domain Eukaryota; kingdom Viridiplantae; phylum Streptophyta; class Magnoliopsida; order Asterales; family Asteraceae; genus Artemisia; species Artemisia tridentata. The sequence goes on from CP139509.1 coordinate 234,117,960, forward strand.
GTCACATTGAGTGTTTGTGTGACTAAATTCAAGATGTTACATATGGTCACATGAAGTATTTATTTAGGTGTCTAAATCATAGAGTCATATTTTGAGTTCAGACTGTTAGTCATGACTCTTCATTTAATTTGCCCAATTACAATGCTGGGATTTTATAGTCTATCTAGTTTAATGCAGTAGTATGTAAGTATGTTACTTGCCCCTAGCTGGAACCAGATTACTTGACTTTCTAAAGTCAATTTTCAACTTTATAATGAAGTAACATGTTACTAAGTGCCTGCAAGTGCATATACATGATAAATGGAAACTGCAAATACAATAAAGCTTGACTGCAAGTGGACATATACATGATAAATGTCAGACTATACATTCTAGCAGTAATAACTATACATTCTAGCAGTAATAACTATACATACTAGCAGTAATAACTATACATGTTTAAGTCAAACTATACATTGTGGCAGTAATAACTATACATTCTATTTCTTGTCCTTGGGTCCTAGATACTCTTCCATCTTCCTGAGCAGTTCATATGCCATGTCATCATAATTAAGCTGAAGCTTGAGTGTTTTCTTCACACGCAACATCTGATGTAGAATGTCTTTGTGAAACTTTAAAGGGTAATCCTTTTCTACAAGCATGTAGATCACCAACTCATTCACAGTTAAAGCATGTACTCCACATCGTTGAAAAATTTTCCATTCTTTAACAGTATTGTGCGTTAGTCTTCTCCAACATTCATCTTCATGATTTGGTTCAAACATTACCTTTAAATAATTCCAGACTTCTCTATCATAATTAGCTTGTTCTGGTGTCTTATTACCAAATCTTTGTTTGAGTAATTTCCATAGAGCTATCATATCTTGTCTATCAAAATCATGAACCATGTGAAGAAAGCTTACATACCTTCTAGAAGAACCATCATGCCTCTTAATATCGTAATAAACTGTTTCCCCAAAAGATCCAGACTTATAATCAACAATGGGATGTTTGACAGTTAAAGGTTGTGCATCCATGGCTTCTCCTACAGAGGCAACTGCAAGTTCAGTGTGAGCTTGCATTTGTTCTTCAGCAACAGCTTGCTCAGTTTGTTCTTGTTTTCTCTTTTTACTGCTTTCTATTTCCAACTGTTCACCTGCTCTCTTTGAACTGTCATTCAAGAAGAGATCATTGTTTCTCTTGGCAATTGCATATAATTCTTCAATTCTTTTATCATCCAAGAATTTCAAATCCTTTAGTTTCCATCTGTCCACATTCTTCAAATACCTGCACATGAGTAGATGTTTATGATATGATGTACATATTGGGTATTGTTGATATTAATATAAATACCTTTGCAAAAAAAAAAAAAAAAAAAAAAAAAAAAAAAAAAAAAAAAACTACCTGCACATGAGATCTCTTCTTTGTTTTTGAGTGGGTGGCTTGTTCTTCTTAGCTGCATATCTTTGTTCTGCATACAACTTCTTTTTTTCATCAAAAAATTCTTTCAGCATCCTGGCTTTTTCATCTACTGAGTACTTATCTTGCTCTTGATTATGTAGTTTCTTAGCAAGCTCAGAATCAGCTGCAACCTGAGCCCTTTGCTCATCCCATGAAGCTATTAACTCTGCATCTTTTTCTTCTTGTATTCTCCTTTGTTCCAAAATTGTCTGATGTTCTGCATCATACTTTTCTGAGAATTTCATAGCAAGTTCAGCATCAACTTTTAATTGCTCTTCTTTTGATAATGGTTTCTCCACAGGCTCTTCAGTAAGAATCCCTTTACCTTTGCCTTGTACCTGTGGAGTTGATTGTTTAGCTTTTGGAGAGGATGATGGCTCTTGTATCACAACACCTTTGGTTACTGGTTTTGCTGTCTTCAGCTCAGCAAGTACACTAACAGCATTTGCAAAAACCTCTGGTGTAGCAGTACTAGCTTTTGTAGTACCAACTGTAATTGGCTCAGTAGCACTATCAGCATTTGTAACCTTGCCCAGACGATGATCAATCACCACTTGATTCCCTTGGTTATCCTCCCCTGAAACTTTGCCTTCATTCCCTCCCTGTTTGGGAGCATCCTTAGAAGCTTCAGAAGATTTAAACCTTTTGTTTGGGAATTCTTGATCCTTTGACTCCTTCTAAATACCTAACCCTTCTCTTCAAAGCCTTTATCTCCCCACCTTGAGCTTTGATGACTCCATCTTGGGAAGAAGCTATTGCTCGCAGATCACCAATTTGTGCAGACAGCTTGGCACAGGTATCCTTCAATTCATTCAAAAGTTGCATACTATCCTCACCACTTCGGCTTGTGTTACCTAGCCCGAGAGGTGGATCACTGGAAAAGTTAAGTTCAGTCTCACCCCTAGGATGAACATCCGAACCCCCCATTGTTTCCATGTGACTGGGACCTTCACCTGAATCAGTTCCAGAGGAACTTTCTTCATTAGAAGTTGTCTTGGTTCGGGTCTTAATGATGTTACCACTGTCCTGTGCTGCTGCTAAGCTAGACACAGTAGTGGCAGCCCTTGCCAACATGTCACTCTCCCCCCCAGTGACATCCTCATCTGCAACAGTTGGTATAGAACCACTAGCCTGAGGTAGCTCAGTGTTCTTGGTGTTAGTCCTACGTTTATAGGTCTTTTGTTGTTGTTCTGTGGGTGTGTGATGGGTACCAGCTGGGATTGCTGAACCTTCACCCATTTGGGTTTGGGCTAGTGCCAACATTGTTGGAAACAAAGGTGTCACTCTCCCTGAAAAATCTTTTCCAACCCTACTCATATTAGCAAAAACCTTTTTGGTAAGGCAGGGAGTGGGATAAACATTTTTGTGACTTTTCTTTTTTTTAAATTGGTTGTCCAAAAAGAGTTGCAAAAACCTTGGATATAGAAAATATTTAGCCAAAGAACCATCCAAGTTCTTAACCATATTATCAAAAATTAATTTTGAGAAATTAAATCTTTGAGTATTTTCAGCCAAACAAATTATAGCAGAAGCTAAATTACTGCTAAATTCATTCCATGCAGTGGTCTTTGGACTTAGACACACTAAGACAGTATGAATTAAGAATTTCCACTGAGGAGAAAAATTACCTTTTTGGAACTTTAAAGCATCTGTATATCTCTCATAGCCCATCAGTGCAAGTTTTTCAAAGATTGTAGTATTTGGAAGATTCTCAACTCCGTTAGCATCATCTAGGAGAAGATCTCTTCGAATAGACGCCTCTGTAATGATAATCATCTGCCCATCTACAAGGGCATGGATTTGTGCTTCCCCATTAATAGTTTTGACCTTAGCAGACGACCAAAACTGGATAATGTTGGAAGTATATATAGTAGGTTTTACTGTTAATGCAAACTTAATATAGCTTGCATTAAGGAAATCAATGATCTCAGTAAAATCTACAGACTTATTGGATTTTTCTAAAAAGGCAACATTATTATGAGGTTCGGTAAAAGTTAGGTTCGACATTATGATTTGATTTGGGGGTTTTGCAATTTGACAATTAAAATTCGATTAGGGAGTGGAAGAGAGAGAGTAATGTGTGCGTGAATGTGATTGTGTGCAGCAATTGGGGGTTTATACACTTTAAGAAAAAAGTGATACAAACTACCCTGCACTCCCAACCACTGCTAAAAGGATACCCAGCAGTACAACGTTTCGATAGCAGTACAATTGTTTACCTAGCAGTACAATAATAATAGCTGTATTCAAATATCATAAACTTGTACATAATAACTGCATTCATATATTAAACCAAGTCAAAATAAGTTTACATTTACATAGGCAAAATATACATAGGCAAAATATATAAAGAAAAGATACATTAAGACACATATTTACTAGCTTCAATACTTCTGTAAACATCAACTATTTTCTCTCTTTCTTCTTCTATTTTTTTGTTCCTCTCCTCAATTTTCTTCTGATGCTCCTCAATGACCTCTAAATCTTTCTTGTTCCTTTCTTCATACATATTTATACGCTTGTTGTGAATTTCTAACAATGCGTTTTCAACACCATACGTGCCTTTATTACATTTCTCCCAAATATTTTGGGATATGCCCATTTTTTTATAATTTTCAGGCATTGGTGGAGGAGAATCATCCCTTGGGCGTTTGTTTTTGTTGGAAGAAGGAGTTGAAGAGGAGTCGGCCATTGAAATTTGAAATTTATTTTCTAATGAAAATATCAAAGGAGTTGTATATGGTACGGTTGATTAATTATGAACGGTTTTCCATGTCGAGTTGTACAAATAGGCTAGAGAGGTATACGAACGGTTCCCAATACTTTAGGCGGGAAGAGGGACCATCGAGAGGCGCCAAAAGTAAACAGATGGATAATATTGATCGGATTTGGTTTGTGTTTGGTTTGGATTTGACTAGTGTAGTTGATCTAGAAGTGTGTTTGGTGTTGGATTGACTAATTGACTTTTTCATTAGGGTAATTGATATTTTCTATATTATATTAATGATGTTTAATGTAATTTGTGTGCTAACTTTAATGACTAATTGACTTTTTCATTAGGGTAATTGATATTTTCTAGTACATGTTTAATGTAAATACATGCTTTAATATCTATCGCAGTCTGAATGTGTTTGAGAAGTATGGGTATATTTAGGCCACTTCCAACAATAACTCAGCCTTAACAAATTAAAATTAAAATTCAAATTCAAACGTAAGATAAAGTACAACATATTAACGCTGCGTTAACGCAGGTTAGCACCAACAATTAAAATTCAAAGTCACGTTAATAAAACGTGTGCATTTGTACCCTATAAATACCAATGCTTCTGAAGCACAAGTCACACAGAAACACATTCCAAACTTCTCAAATACTCAAGATCCAAGCATCTCAAATTCAAGATGTCTTCCAGAAAAGATTTCGGGCAACAATTTCCAAGCCCACCTCGCCAAAAGGATTTTGGCCAACAATTTCCAAGCCCACCTCGCCAAAAGGATTTTGGCCAACAGTTTCCAAGCCCACCTAGCGAAAATGAAAAATTCCATACTCCACCCGAGCATATCTTTCCGGTTTTCCAACCGGAAAATTTTCCGGTGAATAATCAACCTGAAAATGAACCAGTTCATAACCAAGACCCAAATCCGTTTGGGTTAACTGAGGAACAACTTAGGCAAGAGGAAGCAGATATGCAAGTCCTCCTGGAAATGGAAGCACTTGAAAGAGAAGAGGAAGCTGATCGTTTGGAGCGGCAAGCCAGGGAGGATGAAGAACGTAGGCAAAGGTGGGAGTCTGGTTTTTTCACACCTTCCGAATCCTCTGAAGATGGTTACCCAGATTCAGATGATAGTTTTTATTAATCGTCCGTTGTTTATGTTAATCGTATGTTGTTTATGTTAATCAATCATTGTTTATGTTAACGTAGTTTTTATTTGACATTTAATGTATTTCTATTTCATGTTTAATGTATTTCTATTTCATGTTTAATGTATTTGTATTTGATACTTTATTTTCAATTTATAAATTGAATTGAATTTGAATTGAATTGATAAATTTTAAATATATCCCGCCTTTTTGTTTAATTTGAATTTGAAATTTTAAAATTTAAATATCCCGCTCGTTATTAATATGTTGTACTGTTACTTTACGTTTGAATTTGAATAATACTCGTACGGTTACTTTTACTTTCAATCTGATTTTTAAAATAGCCTCCAACGGCTAGTTTAACGGCTTTCCACTATCAAAGCCACTTTCACAACACTTCGTTTTCTCACACAACTTCTTATAAAACTCTCTCACAAGTATCACTAATTTTAACACAAACATTGTGGCTAACAAATTAACTAGCAGAGGTGCAAAAGGCTATCCTCACCCGATTACACAATGAACAAGAAAAAGAACTCAAATTGATTAACAATTTGCTAGGTGAGATAACTCGTATTATGCTACAGATGCATAATCGTGCTGATCCAGAGGTCGAAAGGTTGCGTGAGTTGCCTCAAGACCATCCAGCTATCAGGGTTGGTCTAGAAATTAAACTCTTTTAAGAAATGATGAAACAGGGTCGAAAGGTTGCGTGAGTTATTGTTGGGTGTGTTGCTCATGTACAAACATATAATCTCGGCTCATTCGTTAAACATCTCGTATACAACCATATCATCTCGGCTCATTCAATTCGTTAAACATCTCGTGTATAACCATATCATCTCGGCTCATTCGTTAAACATCTCGTATACAACCATATCATCTCGGCTCATTCGTTAAACATCTCGTGTACAACCATATATATCATCTCGGCTCATTCGTTAAACATCTCGTGTATAATCATATCATCTCGGCTCATTCGTTAAACATCTCGTATACAACCATATTATCTCGGCTCATTCGTTAAACATCTCGTATATATACAACCATATCATCTCGGCTCATTCGTTAAACATCTCGTATACAACCATATCATCTCGGCTCATTCGTTAAACATCTTGTGTATAACTAAAGCTCAGTTAATTAAGGGTGAGTGTGTTAAAGCTGACGTGGCATTGTGTTAAAGTTTAAAGCTGAGTTATTGTTGGGAGTGGTTAGAGTATTTTCTTTTGTTTTTTCGGTGGATTTTAGCGTGACTTAATCTTAATACCGCCAATTTTGTCCATATAATATTCAACTACGTACGGATAACTAATACCCGCGGGGAAACCCGAAAAAACCGATGGATAATATTAATCGGGTATCCGGTGGGATATGGGGCGGGTACGGGTATATTATAAACGGGTTCGGTTATGGGTATACTAAAACCCGCCCCGAACCCGAACCGTTGCCATCCCTATTTACCGGCTATAGCCGGATTTCACCGCCACCTCATCACCATTAGTTTTTTTTTTTTTTTTTTTTTTAAACAAATCTTGCCACGTCAGCTATAGTTAAACCAAACCACAAATTCAATATTCAACCAGCAATTAATCCCTTTACCCGGTCATTTGTAAACACACACAAAAATCAATAAACCCTAATCAACACACACATTCTTATGGCAAACACAAGCACGCAAACAATGAAACCAAATAACAAAAAGGTAATTAGTAATTTGTGTTTTGTAAATGTAATTGGTAAGGGTACAATATGTAGTAATTACGTTTGTACTGTTGATGTGATGGTTGCACAGTATGATACATTATTTGCGATTATTAAGATAGTAAATAAAAAACAAAAATCAAGTTTATGCTTTAATTAACAGGTTCAAAGGGAAAATTTTCAAATAATTCAATTGTTAATTTCAAATTACAACTTGGAGGCAAATTTTTGGATCGAAATTTTTTGAATCACAAACGATTCATATTCTTGGTGTATAGCCTCTTTTCTCTCCTAAAAAAAAGACTGCAAATAAAAAACAAAAATCAAATCTTCTCTCACCATTACTCTCCAAGCTAAGCCATAATCATTTTCTTTTACCCTTTGTTGCTCAAGAGTCATGGAAACTGAACCCATTGTTGATAACCATACTTTGCTTCCTCTTGATCATATTGTACATGATGATAACGCCTTAGAATATGAATCCGAAAAGTCTTCTGATGAAGAAGATATAGATGAGCCTTTAACCAACCAAACACCTGACATAGTAGCTAAGAGGGGCTCAACCAGGCTAGTAAAGTTTCGCGCGAAGCATGACAAACCTGGTGCAACAAAGCTCAAGGTAACCTTCGATGCACTCGGTAGGGTAACAGGGGAAAACAGAGCAGTTTTGTGAGTTTTTTAGGAGATGTGGCTCGTGAGCAGATAGGTGTGAAGATTCTACACTGGAAGAAGGTGAATAAAGAAGCAAGAGATAAACTATGGGATGAAATCTTGGTACATATATACTATTTTGTAACCCAATACTACATAAGTTTATGTATGCAGTTACATTATGTGCAACTAATTAACAACATTGTGTTAATCTTTTCAGAAATTTTTTGTTGTTGACGTCCAATACAGAAAATTGATAATGATTAGTCTTGGTAAAATGCTAAGGAATTACAGAAGGAAGCTCAAAGTCAACTACATTTTGCCCAACCTAAATACACCTTCCAAACTGAATGAAGTCCCGGACTTGTATAATACAATAATGAAATCAGAAGACTGGGTCGAGTATGTTAAATACACGACCACCGAAGCATACAAGGTTTTAATTAGTCATCTTTAATTAAGTGTATATGTCATTTTGTTATTTTCAGTTTGCAGCATTACCGCATCTAAACGCCTTATGATTTTGTGTTTTTAGGAGAAATCTGAGAAAGGTAAAATGGCGCGTTCCCAAAATATTTATCAGCATAAAATGGGACGAGGTGGATATGCTTATGTCAAAGAGAAAATGGTAAGATTACACAATGTTTGTTTTACCAATTAAGAGACGATCAGTATGAGAAATGAATCCGTTTACATTGCCCAATTTGCACATTTGCATTAATACCCTCATATTTTCGATTATCTTGGTTTAACTGTACATGTGTAAGCATCCACATATTTTCGTTTATCTTGGTTTAACTTTACATGGGTATGCATTTGATGTTTATTAGATCGAAAATAAAGAGATTGAAGCGGATGAAGAACCCCCCCCCGTGATGTAATGTGGGTGAAAGGAAGGGTAAACAAAGACGGCGAATACCCAAATGATGATATTAAATCAAAGGGAGATGAACTTGTAAGTTTGACTGCTAATTCTATTGTTATGCTTATATAGCAGCAACATTTAACTGTGTACTAGCAGTAGTAGCTTGTGTACTAGCAGTAGTAACAGCATCAAGAAGACTTTTAATCCCAACATTTCCTATATTTTTTGTGCAGAAAGAAGCTGATGACAAGATCAAGGAAGGAACATCGGGTTTTGATGATGGCACTGATGCCATGACATTTGTATTTGGTAAGGAAAAGGGCGGTTATGCCAGGGGAGTGGGAGGTGCAGTAACATACAAAGAGTATTTTGGCCTTCCTCGAAGAAAACAAGAAGCCAATGAAAAAATTGCCTTACTTCAAACTCAACTGGATAATGAGAGACGCGAGCGTGAAGAAAAAGATAAATTGATCAAAAAATTGTCCGCCGAGATGACCGAAAAAGATGTGCAGGTCAATAAATTATCCGGTGAGGTGGAAAACACAAATGTAATGCTTTCTCAAATTCTGCAACAGTTGAATGATAAAGGGATGAATATAACTCTGCCAACTCAACCATCGCCAATAGCCTCAGTTGTAAGCCATTTTTTATGTTGTTAACAATTTCATTTTCTAATGCTAACACCACTGATGCTAATGATACTAGGCATTGAACATAAACTGATGAGTGACTGTATTTCTTAATTTATATTGCAGGTGACTCCAATGGCCATTGACAATATTGCAGGTGACTCCAATGGCACTCAGACAAGTGGTGTTGTAAGTCCTAAAGATGCGGGAATTGAGGAGAAATCCAATGGCCTTGAAACTTCTAAAAAGGTAACGGAAACAATGGTAAGTATAGTAATAAAAGATCGCCCTTTGATTTTTGAATTTTACATACATGATCGACTAATGTACCGTGTTTTATATATACGTATAGGAACCTGCTGCTAAAACTGTCAGGCCTAAGCATAACCTTAAGTCACGACGAAACGGGTCTCCAGATTCCCAATCGCTACAAAATGTGTCGTCTCCAACACAACCACTGCCAACAGTATGTATTTCAACATGTTTCTTGTTACTCTTTTGTTTAAATAATGTAACGTGTTTTATATATACATATAGGAACTTGCTAAAACTGTCGGACCCAATAAGCCAAAGCAAAAGAAGCGACGAAACGGGTCTCCAGATTCCCAATCGCAACAAGATGTGTCTCTAACACAAGCACTGCCAACAGTATGTATTTCAACATGTTTCTTGTTATTCTTTTGTTTAAATAATTTCTGATATATACATGCAATTTTTTTTTTTTTTTTGTAGACACTTAAGTGCAAATTCTGGCACACAAAGAAATCAAATATCGTTGCTTTTGGTACCGTATACCAGTCTCATGGAAAGCAAATGCTGCATAACCTACCACTCCCAAATGATTGCTACAGAGTGTCAATTGATTCATCGTTAGTTGATGCAGCATGCATACCGGACGTAGCAAATAATGGGTTCAAAACAGTTAAGGAAGTCGAAGGTAGTTTCGTTGCATGGCCAAAGGATCAAGTTATTTTTGAAGAGGTGGTACGTACATGTGTTTTTTCAACCTACATATATAATTATTCATATGTAATTCAATGTTTGATAGAAGCGTCTTTTGTTTACTACAGGTTACACCAACAAACCATGTGACTAAATGTGTACCACAGGCACCAACGAAGAAACAATATATATCTGCTAACGACTTAAGGCAAACTGCTAAGGGGGTGAAGGTTCAAAAGTCTTTAGATATTTGATTAATTAAGTACGACATTACAATTGTATATTTTGTCCAGTTATATACATTAGAGTTTAATTCAATTTGAAATTTCTTGTGTTTTTTAATATTGTTTTATATATAATATATATACACATTCCAGCAGCACTAGCATAGTACTAGCAGCAGTAACTCTGCTTCAGCAGGACTACCTTGGACTACCTTAGTACTGCTAGCAGTAGCAACTCTGCTCCAACATTATTGGTCACTCTTTGTTTAATTCGATGTGTGACTAAATAGTACCAAAGGCCACACAAAATAAAAATTCATGTGACCATTGGAAGAACAATGGTCACGCAAAATACACATTTCTTCACTTTAAACAGCATATGGTCACACTTATTAACAACTTTGGCCACTTTATGCTTAATTGTATGTGACTAAATACCCAAAACAAACATGCTTTGTGTGACTAAATATTACAAAAGGCCACACAAACTAAGAATTCATGTGACCATTGGATGATCAATAGTCACACAAAATACACATTTCTTCACTTAAAACAACATATGGTCACACTTATTAACACTTTTGGCCACTTTATGCTTAATTGTATGTGACTAAATACCCAAAACAAACATGCTTTGTGTGACTAAATATTACAAAAGGCCACACAAACTAAGAATTCATGTGACCATTGGATGATCAATAGTCACACAAAATACACATTTCTTCACTTAAAACAGCATATGGTCACACTTATTAACACTTTTGGCCACTTTATGCTTAATTGTATGTGACTAAATACCCAAAACAAACATGCTTTGTGTGACTAAATATTACAAAAGGCCACACAAACTAAGAATTCATGTGACCATTGGATGATCAATAGTCACACAAAATACACATTTCTTCACTTAAAACAGCATATGGTCACACTTATTAACACTTTTGGCCACTTTATGCTTAATTGTATGTGACTAAATACCCAAAACAAACATGCTTTGTGTGACTAAATATTACAAAAGGCCACACAAACTAAGAATTCATGTGACCATTGGATGATCAATAGTCACACAAAATACACATTTCTTCACTTAAAACAGCATATGGTCACACTTATTAACACTTTTGGCCACTTTATGCTTAATTGTATGTGACTAAATACCCAAAACAAACATGCTTTGTGTGACTAAATATTACAAAAGGCCACACAAACTAAGAATTCATGTGACCATTGGATGATCAATAGTACACATTTCTTCACTTTAAACAGCATATGGTCACACTTATTAACACTTTTGGCCACTGTTTTTTAAATTGTATGTGACTAACTCGAAAAAAACAACACACGATGTGTGACTAAATCATCACAAACGTCACATTTATTATATTTTCGTGTGGCCATAGGATGGGAAATAGTCACACATACTGATGAATCCAACAAAACTTGTGCCTAATTAGTCACACATATTCGGGTTATGGTCACTCTTTTTCGATGAAAACGGCCACAAAATAAACAATGTGACCATATGATACCTACGGTGGCGCGACTTTTTGTCACACACACCCAAAAAAACGTGTGTGACTATATGCATATAGTCACGCATTTCCAGTGTGACGATAGGCAGAATCTGTACCAGTGTAAGTATAACAGTTTGTACTGCTGCTTGAAAATCTTTCTACTGCTAGAACAAAGTTTCTACTGCTACAACAGAAGTTTATACTGCTGAGGAAAATGATGTCTTTTAAGAAGCAGAATGAAGAGTTTTGACATGTTTTTGGAAATCTGGAAGCTGTGATGGAATGAGAAGGATCTTTGAGTGTTGGTACCTCTACCACACAACAAATGGTCATCAGTTCACCATGTCTAACAGACATCAAGAACTGACTAGTCCAGATCAAACGGTGTCTGGTAAAGACTTCTCAAATCCGTTAATGGCTGATAGTTTGCCAAAAACTATATGGTTATCAACTCACCATGCTTCACAGTGAAGAGTTGGCTAGTCCAAAGCAAACGGCTCTTGGTAAAGACATCTCAAATCCGTTGATGGTTGATAGTTTACCAAAAACTATATGGTAATCAATGCACCATGTTTCTATAATAAAGCATTGGCTATTCCAGAGCAAACGGCTACTGGTAAAGAAATATCAAATCCATTTATGGCAGGTAGTGTGCCAAAAACTACAAAGCCAGCTTAGTTGGTACTGCTATGAACAAGTTATTGTTGCTGTGTTGCTGTTTATAAAGATCATCTGGATAGCTGGATAAAGACAAGAGAATTGAAAATCATCAAGAAGATATTTGAAGAACAGAGTGTTTGGACACATCCTCCACAGAAGAAATCAAAAGTAACCACAAGAGTTAAAAAGAGTTCAAGAGAAATCAAGGAATCAAGAGAAGCTTAAAGACAACACATAATCTGAAGAAACTTAGTGATTTACAAAGAAATCATAAGTTTAGGGGAGGATTATTGGGAATTATTTGTTTCTGAAGTTTCAACTGCTGGTTACAGTTAGTACTGTTAGTTATGTAGTTAGTACTGCTAGCTTTAAGTTAGTACTGTTCGTGTTAGAAAGGTACTGTTAGCATGTTTTAGTTAGTACTGCTTATGTGATATGCATGAGTTATTATTAGAATAGATATGCAAAGATATGCATGGAGTTATATTAGGAAGAGATATGTAACATCTCTTTACACGTTATTGCAAGCTACTAGGGTTTCCTTGGTGTATAAAAGGAACCTACGGCATTAGAACAAGGGTAACATAGCGTGCGTATTATCTTGTGTTTAGTTAGTAATCTGTAACCTAAGAAGATTAATAGTAATAAAAGTTTTTTTAGTATTCGTTGTTCATCTTAGCAATACAAGTTAGATTCCGCATAACTTATATTGTTCATAGTCGGTGTTTTTCTTGTAGTTAGTTTGGATCTATCCAGATTAGCTACGACCTTTAACAGGCTAGAAGGATCCATTCAGATTGGGACCAACAGAACCCCCTGTTGGTCAAAACATAAAAGTTTTAGCTAACATCCTAGCTTAAACGTGGCCGAAAACTGGGCGTAAAACGGATTCGTATAGACCTACTTATGGCCATTTCCGCGAGACTGTGAGTTGCTGTAACCAACAGTATGTATATAAAGGGTAAATTAGTAATTTAACCTTAGTTAAGTAACATTAGGGCAGTGGGACCCACAAATCTGTAAATTTCATTTAAATACCTTTCCGAAGACGTAAAAACCGAGTCGTGATCATTTACGGTTTAGAAATAACGGGTAGATTTAGACGGAAAAACTTAAATAAACGAAAATCCCAAACTAGACTTAAACACTTATACAACTTTACAAACATTAAGTATCCAAGCATAATTAATGTAATAACCATATAAGGCATGTTTATATATTCACTTCGTTGTTTTAGAACCTAAGACATAACATCATATTCTAGGTTGCGCGTAGAGGTTTCCCCGGCCTATCCATCGATTCCGTTATACGTTTTGATATCATTAGTTCAAGGTGAGTTTCATAGCCCCTACTTTTATACGTTTTGAATTATTTTTGGGGGAGATACCTGCTCAACTAATTTCATTTACTTTCACAAGTACTCTAAACTTTTACGGCTTACTGTGAGTCATAGCCCCTCTTTTACTTATTTTGAACTCTTTGGGGGAGATACATGCTCGATTTACTTACACATTTTACTCGATTACTTAAACATTTTACTCGGTTGATGAAACCCTCTACTTGCTTATTTAAAACATATTTCAAGTTACAAACCTCAACACAAGTAATTTCTGTATGCTATCCTGATTGTTATTGCCTAAGTTACACACTATTGCCACTAAAAGTCCCTCATATCATGAGCCATTAATCACTTGCGAGTGAACGCGAATATAGTGAATAGATCTATTGGCAGTTGACGTCCCATTTGTGTTGTTGGATAAGTAGCCAAATGCACTTTATTTGAGAGTAAACAGGAAGTTGGCAAACTCCTGCCCGAGGGCCTTGTTACTTACATCATCTTTATGATGTCTGTAATTAACATCATTATTATGATGTCCCACTGTTAAGGTTTGCGTGTCATGAGCTTAGAGCAATAGTTATTATTTACCCATAATTGTATTCGTTTCAATTATTCTCTTAAACTAGAAACTTGTGTTCAACTGATTTGCATACAAACACTACGAATTCACACAATCTTTGACCCAATTAGGGTAAACAAACACAATGGGGGTAAAACAACGTAGCCCACTATTCATTTTATCGATATATGTAATCATTACAATTTTTGCCCAAACTTGAAACTATTGATATCAACTGTTTTACTTATAAACTCTATGAACTCACCCACCTTTGTGTTGACACTTTTTAGAATGTTTATCTCAGGTTCATAGTTAACGAGGATGGCACGGAGAGGCACGAATACTGATAAAAGGCTAAAATCTAATTACCATTCGAAACTTATTTAAGAAACTGTAAAACTACTGGGACCTCATTTTGTAAACTCTGATATTCGAATGATAAATCAGTCAAAACGACTCAATTAGAGATCGTTTTCTATTATTATTATAATTGTTGTGCCATCGAGTAACACCCAGCTTGAATTCCGCTGCGTATCCCAAAAACGAGGGTGTTACAGACTAGTATCAGAGCTATAGTTATAGAGAAACGGGTCTAATTGAGACCTAAACTATAACTACTTTTTCACAAAAACGTTTTATAGCCTTTCGCTCTCCGTGCCCTCCATCCTCTAGACGATTATGTGACATCTAGGTTATTTATGCTACACAAACATATTAGTATATTGATATATACACACTCGACATACTTTTGATCACTTTACACAAACAACGGAATAAATATACTTGCGTATGCCTATTCTAAGGCATTACGAGTCAATCACATTTCCTCGAGCATGTACCTACTTCTACATTTTTGCAATTCACGAAACCTTCCCAAGACATTGTGGGTTACTCAATTCTTATCTTATATATACGTACTCACCAACCATTTTGAGTACTATGACAACTCTCCTTATTATCTTACTCCCATCTCCAAAGATGAGTATAAATACTCCTTCCGTACTCTCAGAACACCTACACACTAAATTATCCTGTCGATTAAGTATGAGTGTTGAGTCAGAAATTCTTAAGTATGATGATTTACAATGTCTTTATTTGAATAGATCGCGACGCCTTTTTATTTAAATAAAGAAATTATGAATCACCGAACCATAAGTTTATACTTCTTTATTTACATTGTTTGGGAAGCCTCTCTATGTAAGTAATGAATTATAAATGAGTGGGTCTACTTGTATTTGAAACGACATGAGTACGAACTAGAGGATCACAAGAATTCATAAAAATATATGGAAATTACAAATAACGTAAATTTTATTAGAATCCACGAATATTAATACATAACAATATAATTAGCATCGGTATTGCTAATGTTACAAAGATCACTAAGTAAGGTATAGAATCGCCAATTGGTTGATCCGCCAAGCTGATGAAAAACACCACTACACCTACGAGAGCGAGAACCACGACTGGATGTAACACATTGAGTATTATGTACGATCAATACAAACAAATCATTGACGTTGTATCAAAAGACATGGTCATATGCATAAAAATAAACAAATCTTATTACACATTCATTAAAGATTACATGGAAACACAACAAAGACTTATTTTAACAATCCTAACGCAATACTATTACCCCCATATCTTATCCAAGCCGATGGCTAGAACCACGAGTGGTACGAAAATCACTAAAACCCCGGCCAAAAATTCATAATCTTCATCTAGAACGTAGGCCAAGTAGATGGCAGCGGCAATAACATACACAATCGCAAGGATGGTAATAACATGCGGCATTTTGAAAAATTAATGAGAGAAATATGGGTGGTGGAAGAATGAAAATTAAAATGGGGTATTTATAAAAATAAAATTAGCCGTTGGACTACTGTTCATTGTTGTTTAAAATTACTGTTCATATTTATAATTAAAAAAAAAAAAAAAAAAAAAAAAAAAAAAAAAAAACAAACTAACTTACTAAGGAACAAACTGATTCATCATCTACAAAAGCTGAATTTCAATAACTTTCTCTACATTCATCAAGTTCTCATCCGAAATCTTCATTGTCAAAGACAGTTTCCGATGTCAATAACTTAATTTTCACAAAACAAGTAATTAGGAACCATGTTATTTTCAAGACTCATTATCAAAAACATGATAAACCCTATAAAATAACAATCTTCATTCAAAATGAATTTTTCTTAAAGTCTAATTAACCTTCGGAATAGTATTTTTCATGTAAGACAATAAATTATAACTTATAAATTTTCACAAGTGAAACCAGAACCGAACATGCTCACCTAGTCACATGATTAATATAAATCGAATCAGGGGGAATATTTAATTGATAAAACACTCAGAAGAAATTCAGGACAATGACAAAAATTACACCTTATTCCAAAACGATAAATTGAGATACATCACTAGTTATTGACACAGGAAACCATAATTAATCGTCAACATCTAACGCGGACTGAATCTCGGGACGAGATTCCATTTAAGGGTGTAACCACTGTAAAAATTTCACCTTGTAATAAACTATTATATATTCTAATAAAGAATACTTATCCATTTTTTTAGGTATAATTTTTTTTTATCTGATTGTAACTACTATCTAATGTGACATAACTCACATCCTCGATAAACGTCCTCTCACGTGGACCAACATCAACTAACTTAATGTTTATTTTATATAAACATTTCCATATAAAATCATACGATATACCATTTGCCATTTTACGTTAATTCATTAACAAACGTACAAACTAAACATTTCTTATCTATTAGAGTTTTTATGAAACCCTAAACCATTATAACAATTAATATAAATAACTAAACCCTAAAACACTAAAGTACAACTTATCCAAGCTAATGTACAAGCTTCTAAAACACAAAAACCCTAACTTCACTATAACTCCCGATACAAACCCTAAACTCACAAAACTATGATTTTATGTAATAAAATCACAAACCCTAATTAATATATATAAGATTTTTACAAAATATAAGTGTACAAGTCTTTTAAGCCAAGGTACAAGACATTTATGCATAACATCATAATATATATATAAATCACATTATAAACCTCAATGTACCTATTTTAAAGCACAATATCCATGTCTTTTATGCATCAGCCTTAAAAATAAATTTCTTAAACTCACTAAATATAAGTACAAGTCTCTAAACCTAATGTACAAGCTTCCAATGCATAGAAACCTAAAATCTCATTTATATACTTTTAAACCTAATAAAATTAACATATAATTAAACTAACATAAGAAAACCCTAAAAATATATTTTCCATATTACATAAACCCTAGTACAACCCTATTAAGCCCATGGTACAACCCTTTAAGGCACAACATGATTTCTTTTTTATTTACATGCAATTCGACATATGTAGTTAATAAGAAAACCCTAGCTTAATTTCTACTCGACAATTACTTACACAAAACCCTAAACCAACCTTGTTACATCCCTAAAACCTAAAGTACAACATGCCATAGCCCAATATACAAACCTTAAAGCCATTCGATCCACATTCTAAATCCCTTGTTCGATCCCTAGTTAAATCGTAACTAAACTAATTCTCACTAACTTCTAAGTATGGTTAATACCATAAATCACATTCTAAGTCCCAAAGTTACCCACATCATCATGTCTTCCATAAGTCAAACTTTGTACGAAAATCACATGGTTAGGGAATTACCACATGACCTCCTTCCTCCCCCTCCTCACATGTGGCGCCCAAATAGCTAGGGCTACCTCATCATGTCCCCCTCACACTTCACAAGGTGGCTAGAAGAACCTTGAACTTTGGAAACCCTAACCTTTCTTCCTTTTATAAATAGCAAGCCAAACACCCTCATTTTATACCCACACCATTTGAACCACACCAAACAACCCACTCTCACTTATCCCAATGATCCAACAACCCATTTAGAAGTTAAAGGAAAGTCTTGAGAAGGCTTAGGAGGAGGAAAACCATTAGTGCTCCACTTCCAAACTAATTCGCCAAATATATTCCATAATCGAACAAATAGCAAGTAAGTATTTCTAGCCTCTTTTAAATTCATTTGTAAACTTTAAACACACTTAAAAATGATATTAAATAACCTCTAATGAGCAACAAGATCAAAAACTAAAATTTCCTTTTCTTTTTCTTTTTGTCGAGCACCACCAAAAATGTCCCATTTATATTTATTTTTTACATTATTAACCAAGAGGCCATGAGACCCTTAAAAGATAGATTAGATATGTTATTAATCATGTTAACAAGTGATAAAAATAATGGCATAAACTTAAAAACTAAAAACCAAGTTGTTTTTCCCTTTTCTTTTTCTGTCGCAACAGCCCCAAACGCCCCCTTTTGCATAATTGTTTCGACCATTAAAAAACCCTTATAAAATATAAATTTTTGCCACATTAAAGACCACCTAGCTGGCTAATTATAGGAAAAAGAACGTCATAAAAACGTTGCTTAGTCTCGCTTTTATTCAGGTTCTTTTCTGCCCTGTCAAACACTGAACCGAACGCACCCTTAATAATTATTTCGAGCATAATAAGCTCGAATCATAAGCCCATAAACTGTAAATAAGATGTTTACCAACTTATAATAACATTCATAAAAGAGTCGTAGCAAATCGTGCCTTTTTCCTAAGTTTAAATTGCGTAAAAATGAATAAAGGATGTCGAATGATATAGTGAAAATGCTTGGAGGGCCAAATCCGTCAAAACTCCAACTGTTTTCATAACTAGGACCTAAAATGAAATCGACATAGAGTTTAAGGAGAAAACTTGCCAAATTTGAAAGATGGAGTTTTATTGGGCCAAAAGTGAAAATATTTTGGAATTATTAAAACAAGGACTATTTTTGCCAACGACTTAAAGTTGAGGGTATAAATTGTCATTTTTGAAACTACAGGGATAAAAACTATCATTTCACCAAAGTTGAGGGGTAACAATTGTCTTTTTTCAAAAGTTCAGGGGTAAAATTTATCATTTTATGAAAGTTCAGGGGTATAAACTGTCAATATATGAAACTATAGGGGTAAAAAGCGTAACATTATATAATTATTATTAGAAATATATTTTGAATATATTTATAATAAAAATTAATAAACAAAATACATTTATCTCGATAACAAACAAACGGAAACATAAAAATAAGAAATAAGATAAAATCTTATCCAACTTTTGAAGAAACTTCATGTTATCTCAATTAAACATTTAACTATCAACCAAAACGTTAAAATACGAATATTAAAACTTATATATATATTGGAATACGATTACTGAAACTTGACATACCATCCCAGGTCGCGTGCCGGAGACGTTTATCAACTCTATTTAATTTTGTTTTCCATCCAGACTGCTAAGGTGAGTTCATAGTCCTACTTTTTATACGTTTTACAAGTTTGTGGGCAGATACATGCTACAAAACCGAACACAAGTATTTTCTGTATGCTTTTCTGATTAATATTGTCTAAGTTACCTGTTGCCTAAACGACCTCCCATCATGGACCGTTAATCACTTTCGGGTGAGCGCGAATATAATGAATGGATCTATTGGGTGTGACGACCCCTTTGTGTTACCGTAACGTGACCAAATGCATTTTATTTTAGAAAAATAAACAGACCGGAAATCTCCTACTCAGGGGCAAAATTACTGTTGGGAATTAAACCAACAGTTAGTACTGCCAGGCATAAATTAGTACTGCTGAAGACTCGTTCAAGAATACATTAACAGTACTAAGTCAGTTAGTACTGCTAGTAGAAGAAGTTAGTACTGGTTATAAGATAAAGACAGGATGTGAAAGACGCGTAATGATATATATATATATATATATATATATATATATATATATATATATATATATATATATATATATATATATATATATATATATATATATATATATATGTATAATAGATTGCATGTATATCTTATTAAGTTAGATTGATACGTATAATAGTTTTACTTGTATAGGACTCCTTGTTCTATAAAAGGATATCCTAATTAGGGTTTCATATATCTCTCATATATCTCTAATATCCCTAAGTACGAATTAATTGTAAGAGCTTCAAGGTTGTCGAACTCTGGTGATATTGTAGATCATCCATATTAATATATTGAAGCTAATCATTGTGTTAAACATTGTGTTCTTGTTTTTCATTGTTACATTCATACAATCGCACACATCACCAAACATAAAATCCTCTAAGTGCTTTGTAGTAAATTCCGCGTGCTACTTAGAATTATACTCAAAGTATCTTCAACACAAGTCGTGTGTTTAGATCCGGTCAAGTGGTATCAGAGACAGGTTTCTGATACTTTGAATTAGAAGATCCAAAAGTATTTACTCACTTGGTATCAAGAAGATGGACATGGAGACACCACAAACCTCAATCCTTGCTAAACTCCCCATGCTAAAACAGAACGAATATGATCTATGGCGGCTCAGAATTGAGCAATATTTCATGGTGCAAGACTATGCATTATGGGATATCATAATCAATGGTGATTCCTTCAAACCTACTACTTCTGAGGAAACACATGCTGATGGTTCCAAGACCACAAAGCTTAACACTGAGCCTGTTACTAATGATGAAAGAATAAAGAAGAAGAATGATCAAAAGGCTAGGAATCTGTTACTTATGGCAATACCTAATGACCAAGTGTTAAACTTTAGCCAATATGAGACTGCTAAGACACTCTTTGAAGCAGTTGTGGAGAGATTTGGTGGTAATGAAGCCACCAAGAAGGCGCAAAGAACCCTACTCAAGCAGAGTTATGAGAACTTTAGTGCATCAAGTTCTGAAACACTTGATCATATCTTCAATAGACTTCAAAGGATTGTCAGCCAGCTTACTGTTCTGAAAATTGTGATTCCACAAGAAGATCTCAATATGAAATTTCTCAATAGTCTACATGCTGAGTGGAACACCTATGTGGTTGTCTGGAGCAATAAGCCAGAACTGGAAAAGATGTCACTGAATGAATTGTACAACAATCTCAAGATTGTTGAACAAAAGGTGAAGAAAGGAGGAAGCACTAGTTCTAGTTCTGGAAACACAGCATTCTTATCATCTTCCAACAATAATTGTCCTGATGATGTTGAAGCAGTTGGTACTGCTAGCCCTAAAGTTAGCACTGCTAGTGTAAAAACTAGTACTGTTGGCTTAACTGATGAGACCATATATGCATTTGTGTCAGAACAATGTGGTGGGTCTCAAATCTTCAATGAAGACCTTCTACAGATTGCTGAAGATGATTTGGAAGCCATGGATTTAAAGTGGCAGTTGGCATTGATAAGTATCAGGGCTAAGAAGTATTATCAAAGGACTGGGAACAAGATTACCTTCAATGGAAGAGATGTTGCTGGGTATGATAAGTCCAAGGTGGAGTGCTATAATTGTCATAAGATGGGGCACTTAGCCAGGGAATGTAAGAGCCCAAGACAACAAAATAACAAGGGTCAAGGATTCAAGAGTCAGCAAGGAACAAGGAGAACAGTAAATGTGGAAGATACTTCTTCCAAAGCAATGGTTACTGTTGATGGAGCTAGTTTTGATTGGAGCTTCATGGAAGAGGAGGAGGATTCAGCCAACATTGCATTAATGGCTTTCTCAGACTCAGAGGTACATATTGTTCAAAAGTGTTCAAACTCTTGTCATGCTTTAAAAGATTATGAAACTCTTAAGAAACAGTATGATGATCTTAGAGTAGAATTTAATCAAGTAAATTTTAGTCTGTCTAATCATAAAAGAGGACTAGCTGTTTTGGAAGAACAACTTGATTTTTATAGAAAGAATGAATCAAATTTTCATGATGATATAGTTGTTTTAAAGAGGGATTTGCAATTGAGAGATGATAAAATGAGTGGGCTTGTATATGAACTAGAGACACTTAAGAAAGAAAAAGAAAATATAAAGTTAAGTGTTGACACTCTTGAGTATACATCCAAAGGGGTTCAAAGAATTATAGATAGTCAAATAGTTCATAAAGCTACATCTGGTTTAGGTTACAAGTCTGTTGCTCCCCCAAATAGAGGAATGTTTGTCCCTCCAGGAATTGATTTAGCTCATACAGGTTTAGAAGAGTTTAAGGACATTGAGTTTCCTGGGTATGGTGTTAAAACAAGTGAGAATCCTGTTAAATTTGTTAAGGCTGAGGATTCTTATGTTAGTGCAAGTGATAAATCACTTTCTGAGGATAAGGTGTCCTCTGGTAGGAACTCAGATGCACCAACCATAGAGGATTGGACATCTGATGATGAGGATGATCAGGTTAAGGCTAAACCTGATGTTGTTAAGGTAGAAGTTAAACATGCTCCTAAGGTGGTTAAAACTGAAAACATAAAACCAGTTAGGAAAAATGTTAAGTATGCTGAGATGTATAGGTCTACACATAGATCTTCAGTTCGTAGGGGTCACTAGAGGAACTGGAATGGTTTAAAATCTCAACAATTAGGTGATGAGTTTGTCATGCAAAACAAAGTATGTTTTGTATGTGGAAAGTTTGACCATTTGGCTGCTTATTGTAATTCAAACCCATGGAAAAAGAGAGTTTTTAGGAATTCAAGGGTGAATAGGAACAAAAATGCTAGCGTAATTCAAAACATTCCAACTAGATTGACTAACCCTAATGTGAACCAAAAAATGACACCCAGAGCAATTATGTTAAGGTCTGGCATTAAAGCAGTTTCAACTGCTAGACCAAACAAATGGTTTAATAACAAACAAACTGTTACTAGTGCAAAACCACTTTCAAAACATGCACAAATAGTTAAAAGGCCCTTTTATGAGAAAAAATCTTTGAGTAATCAAAAATGGGTGCCTAAAGTTAAACCAGCAGTTCCAACTGCTAGGCCAGTAGTTCTAACTGCTTGGCCAGCAATTCCTACTGCTAGGCATATGAGTGTTAAGGGTCAATGGGGCAATGCTGTTGATGAACTCAAATAAGTACATTTTATTATCATCATTTGTCCTATTTATTTGACTTGTTTTATTATATTATATATGAGAATTGATACGTTAATGTTTACTTTTGTAATTCTCTGGTAAAAACAAGTATTATGTGAAACTTGGCGATTTTGGACTAATTATGGAGCAAAACAAGCAAGATGTTAAGAGTCTACTGAAATGTACAAGATCAAGATCATTCTGCTCCAGATACGCCGCAACATACTTCTTACATACGGCGTATCACTATCAAGATTTCACAAGTTACAATCCAAGACAGCAAAGGACATGCGCCGCATAGAGAAATGGATTACGCCGCATCTTAAGGCGGTGTACGAATATTCCTGAATATATTAATCTTGGACCCCACGCGAAGTTAAGTCAATGCGCCGCATCTACTTATCCTATGCGCCGCATCTAACCCTCAGACAGAAACTATAAATACCCCAAAGTCAGACGAATTTGAGAGGTTGGACAGTGCAAGATACCATACGTACGAGTACCAAACCAGAGACGAATTCAGACGTATTAGCAGCACAAGACACACCCTAAACGAAGATACAAGAGCTGTAAGAAGGTCCTGCATGTATTCAATTCATTAAGTAGTTTTGTTTTATTGTATTAGTACACTTTAATTCATCAGGATTGATGGGCTGATGTCATGTGACTACGGAAAATCATGCGCACCCCTTAAAATTGCTTTCCCATTAATTAAAGTTTATATGTTGATGTCTTTGGTGACTTTTGTTAGTGCATTGATAACCTCTGTGTCTAGCTGAGCATTGCTTGGGTCGCCATGCCCCTTCCTCGCCTATTTAAGAGACGCTAAATAAACAGGATAGACATAAGTAATCATTAAGGGTTTACTCGCCGATAAGATTAGAGCCAACGAGAAAGGTTTAATTATATACACTTCATATAAAACTAGCAATAAAACAAGTGACAAGCTACTTAATTATCAGGACAGGTCTTCTTATTGTCTCGAGTATCTATCTGTGTACGTGTGTGCTAATCGCTGATTCGTGCTCATTAGTTTAGTTTACTATTTAATCATAACCAAACCGTGCCAGTCTCTCAGGCTGAAACCCCCTTGCGTTAGATTAGGTTGTACAGCTAACTTAAGATATTAAAATACTGATTAGAATAACTAGATAATACGTTCCACTCTTAGTGATCGACACTCTACTTACCATTATATTCATACTGACCGGGTACACTGCTCGTTAAGTGTGTGTGTTATTGATAAGTCGGCTAAATATAAATTTAAAACTTGAGTAGGCATTAATACTGCTAAACCGCAACGACACATCACGCGCATCAAGTTTTTGGCGCCGTTGCCGGGGAGTGAATTGTTATTATCTGTTAATTTGATTAGTATTTTAATTAGGTTTTTCTTTTTAGTTAATTTTTAGATTCTAACCACTAACCCTGTTATATATTAGATAGATTGCATTCATTGTATTATTTGCATATTTTCTGTTTTTGTGTGTTTTTATTTTCTTTAATTTTTGTTTCTTTTTGTTTATTTTTATTTTAGTTTTTTGTTTTTCTATTTTTCTGCATTCTTCTATCGTTGTATTGTGCTGATACAAACGATACGGCGCATCTGTTTTCACAGATACGGCGTATTGCGTTTAATTTTTATAAAATACAACGCGTTTAATAAATTCGAGTACGACACATCTTTCCCCAAGATACGGCGTATTCTGTTTTTAATAAGAAATTTTTCTAAACGATAACGCCATACGACGCATCTGTTTTTGCAGATACGGCGTATTTATTATTTAAATTAAAAACAGTTTTTTGAATTATTAAACAGATACGACGCATCGATTTTTATCGATACGGCGCATCTTCTGAATCAAAAATCTTGTATTTTGAAACGTAACAAAAATACGGCGTATTAGCTTTTGTTAATACGACGCATTTAATTTTAGTAAATATAAACAATTTTTGATAATTAACCTGATACAGCGCATGCTAAAATTATAAGCGGCGTATCTGTTTTCTGAATAAGAGTCTGATTAAATTTTAACGTAATAAGATACGGCGTATCCAACTTTTTGGATACGGCGCATCGTTTGCAGATATCAGTAACTTTTATTTTTCGTATTCCATTTTCGTTGTTAATTTTCTGATATATTACTTTCTTGAACATACCCTACTGATGCTTTTGTGATTGTGATGGTTTCAGGAAGTGCATGACCAGGAGTTCAACTAAGAACTTGATTAAACCTTTCGAAGATCCTGAACGAGCCTTACATTCGCTTAAAAGGCTTTTCAACACAAAAAGCTTTGAAATTTCAAGTTCATTCGAGCTTGATTACTTTTCTGAAGAGAAGGAAGAAGAAGAAACAGAAACAATGGCAGAAAACACTACTATGGAGGAATACATGAACAAAACCTGTGCTGATTATAGTTCAGGAGTTGCTAGACCAAAGTTTGATGAAAAGTCAAAGTTTGAGTTGAAGGGTCAGTTTCTCAAGGAGCTAAGAGAAAATGCTTTCAGTGGAACAGAACATGAAGATGCTAATGAACATGTTGAAAAAGTCCTCGAGATTGCAGATTTGTTTACTACAGAAGGAGTCTCTGACGATCAACTTATGCTAAGAATCTTTACAATTTCGCTTAAAGGAGCTGCTAATAAGTGGCTAAGGAATGAACCTGCTAGTTCAATCACAACATGGGAAGATTTGAAGAGCAAATTCCTGAAAAGATATTGTCCACCTGCTAAAACCGCTAAAAAGATGGAGGCTATCAACAGTTTCAAGCAAGAGCCTGATGAAACTCTTTATCAAGCTTGGGAACGATTTAAAGACCTATTGATGAAATGGCCTCAACATTATCTAAGTCCAATGCAGGAGATAATATTGTTCTATCAAGGATTGGACGTGCCTACTAGACAAATCTTGGATGCTAAGGGAGTTGTGCCTCAAATGAGTGCAGCCGATGCTAGAAAAGCTATCCAAGAAGCTGCTGATCACTCTCAAAAATGGCATGACGGAACCTCTACTAGATCTAAGAGCAGCACTAATTTTGACGGGTTTGCTGCTATTCAAGCTCAATTGGATAAAATTAGTAGAGAGATGAAGAAGCGTGATGAGAAAGTTTATGCTGCCCAAGTTGGATGTGAAAAATGCGAAGGACCTTACTACACTAAAGATTGCCCTAATAAGAATGAAAGTGAGACTTTTGAAGAAGCATACTACACACAATTTGGACAACCATTCCGACCTTCGGGAAGATTTAGGGAAGCTGCTCCGGGATACTATCAAAAGAACAACTTTAATCCCACTTATCAAGAAAGGAGGCAGACTTTAGACGACACTCTAAAGCAAATTATGGCCGATGCTGCTAAAAGACATGAGGAGAACACCGCTATGATCAAAGAAATCCGAGCCTCAACGGATACTATAACAAGAAATCAAGGAGCTTCAATCAAAGCATTGGAACAACAAATCGGACAAATGAGCAAAGTTCTTCAAGAAAGGGGATACGGAAGTTTACCAAGCTCAACTGAAACTAAACCAAGAGATCATGTCAAGGCCATATGCACTACTGAGGAAGTCACACTTAACATACCTTTTCCTAGAAGATTGATGAATGGTAATGATGCTGCAAAGCCCGAATTTTTCTTTAATTCTTCAATCAGTTTAAGAAGATTACTAAAAGAGAATACAAAGATTGAAGAGGAGATCAAGGCTACAAAGAAAGAAGAGAGCTCTGCAACCGACTTACGTGCCTTGCCTCATAAAGAAAAGGACCCAGGAAGTTTTACTTTACCTTGTTTAATTAATGACTTATCTTTCAATAATGTATTAGCTGACTTAGGTGCTAGCGTTAGTGTTATGCCCCTTAAGACATTCACTACCCTAGGACTAGGAAAATTAGCACCAACTAAGCTGCTTATTGAATTGGCTGATAAAACGGTAAAACGACCTGAAGGGATTGCTAAAAATGTGCTAGTTAAGATTGAGAAGTTTGTTTTCCCCGTAGAATTTGTTATATTAGATATGCCCGAGGATGTTAAGATTCCTTTAATCCTTGGAAGACCTTTCTTGTCTACCGCCCATGCTAAGATTGATGTGTTTAAAAGAAAAATCTCATTAAAGGTAGGGAATAATAAACTAGTCTATAAGTGCCAAAATCCTGCTAAAAGCATAATTAGAGGCGTCTATGTGTGATGAACTCAAATAAGTACATTTTATTACTATCATTTATCCTATTAATTTGACTTGTTTTACTATATTATGTATGAGGATTGATACTTAATCGTTTACTTTTGTAATTCTCAGGTAAAAACAAGCATTTGGTGAAACTTAGCGATTTTGGACTAATTATGGAGCAAAACATGCAAGAAGTTAAGAGTCTACTGAAATGAAGAAGATCAAGACTAATCTGCTCCAGATGCGCCGCATCTCACTCATTACATACGGCGCATCTCTATTAAGATTCCACCAGATACGATCCAAGATACAAGAGGACATGCGCCGCATCTAATCATGGAGTTACGCCGCATCTTCTGGCGGTGTACAAATATTCCTGAATATTATAATCTTGGACCCCACGCGAAGTTAAGTAAATGCGCCGCATCTACTTACTAGATGCGCCGCATCTTCCCTCAGACAGAAACTATAAATACCCCAAGACCAGACGAATTTCGAGAGCAATATATTAGATAAAAAAGACCGAAGCAGCAGAACCCTAGGACAAATTCAGTCAAGGAGGCAGCACAAGACACACCAAACGAAGATACAAGAGCTGTAAGAAGGTGCTGCATGTGTTTAATTCATTAAGTAGTTTTGTTTTATTGTGTTAGCAAACTTTAATTCATCAGGATTGGTGGCTTGTGTAATGTGACAACGAAAGATTGCACTCCCTTTAATACTTGCTTTCCCATCAATTAAAGTTTATATGTTGATGTCTTTGGTTACTACTTATTAGTGCATTGATAACCTCTGTGTTTATTAGTGGCTTGCGGGCATTTGACTGCGGAAAATAATGTGGCTCCCACGGTTATTACTAAATTGATCACTTAGGAATAACTTTTAGACATAAGTAATCATTAAGGGTTTACTCGCCGATAAGAATAGGACCAACGAGAAAGGGTTAACTACATACACTTCATATAAAGCTATCAATAAAACAAGTGACAATCTACTTAATCATAAGGACAGCCCTCTTATTGTCTCGAGTATTTATCTGTGTACGTGTGTGCTACTTGCTGATTCGTGCCTATTTGTTTATTTTATTATTTAATTGCAAACAAATCGTGCCAGTCTCTCAGGCTGAAACCCCCTTGCGTTAGGATATTAAAATACTGATTAGAATAACGAGATAATACGTTCCACTCTTAGTGATCGACACTCTACTTACCATTATATTCATACTGACCGGGTACACTGCTCGTTAAGTGTGTGTGTTATTGATAAGTCGGCTAAATATAAATTTAAAACTTGAGTAGGCATTAAAACTGCTAAACCGCAACGACACATCACGCGCATCAATGTGCTAGGATTAAGAGAACGTATGGACCTCGATCTTGAAGCTAGGCTTATGGGAGAAACATTGATTCAAAACAACTCAACTAATCCTAATCATGAGAACTTCGAGGAATTTATTGACCTTAATGTACCTACCGAACTTAGGCGCGATATTGTTAATGATTCTGATGATGAGTGGTATGATTGCGAAGTAATTAACAAACGTAGGAGAATAGTTGAGAATACAAATTTGAATAATGATGTGTTTATTGAACTACCACCCCACCTTGCATATTTATGCCTATATAATAATAAGAATTTCCCGTCTATCATTTTGTCATCTCTACCCGAAAGGGACAGAACTTTGTTTATACATATATTAAAGAAGAATGGCGTGGAAATTAAGGACGAGCAAAGAGTGTTCAATATTACTGGACTGGTAATGAGGGAGCGCGATGCTTCCGACTCTTTCAGTGATCGGTATTAAAGAGCTGAACGTGAGTCTAACTTGAAGACTCTGGAATAAAGACAAGTGCTGACCGGGAGACAACCCGGAAGAAAATTTTTTTACTTTTCTTTTCTGTGTCGAGTCTGTCAGACCTGCAGAAGATGCGGCGCATCTCCATCATAAGATGTGATGCATTACCTGCACTGGTCATATCTTATTTTATTTTCTGATTTTTTTTTTTTTTTTTACTTTAAAACTTTCTGTCAGTATTTTAATGCGGCGCATCCCTGGTTAAGGATGCGACGTATCTTTTATTCTGATTCGTATTTATTCCAGGCTCGATACGGCGTATCTTTTTCCATAAGATACGGCGTATCGACTGACCTGATGATTTTCATTTTAATTTTTTTTAGTTTTATTTTTACTCACTACTAATGTATTATGCAAGTTTGAACCTTCTTAACTCAGGTGTGTTAAAGTCTAAATGGTATTATAGATTCCTGCAATTCCTGTGGATACATCATTTTTGAAGCTTAAACGTTCTCATCCACAAGAATGATGATTTTTGCTCTTATACGAATAATGGAGGATCATACCGAGCAAATCTCAGGGGAGTTTTTTTCTGTTCTAATTCTTTTATTTTCCAGTTTTTAACCTTTGACACAAACAACGAGGACGTTGTTTAACTTAAGTGGGGGGATTGGAGAATTAGAACGTTTACTTGTCCTTGTTTTTCAAAAATATGCTTAATATGTACTTAATATGCTTAAATTTAAAATTTTTCTAGCATGTTTTTTGTTTAATCTAAGTTGCATAGCTGCACACATAACCTTATTTTCAAAAATTGTGAACTTATCAAAATTCACAAATCTATGAGTGTGCCGGTGACTTGTAAACTTTAGAACTTGGCTTATATACTATTCGAGACCACCATAATAAGTATTATCTATATAATTGGAGTGACTTGTCTAAATTGGTAAATTTCTAGGATTACACCCAAATAGCCTTTATATGTTATATGATATTAACTAACTATACTGGTTGGTTAACTCCCCTATAAACCTTTTGTTACTCTTATTTTTAGAGTAAGATACCCCTAGAAAAACCCTTAGAGCC
This sequence comes from Artemisia tridentata subsp. tridentata, assembly GCA_021014915.2. Taxonomy (NCBI): domain Eukaryota; kingdom Viridiplantae; phylum Streptophyta; class Magnoliopsida; order Asterales; family Asteraceae; genus Artemisia; species Artemisia tridentata. The sequence goes on from CP139509.1 coordinate 234,148,354, forward strand.
ATTCCTTTCGTTTCTTACACCTTTGTTATAATGTTTCGATACACCCTTACACCTTAACCTACCCTGTAGATTAAGATCCGTGGTTAATTGCTTTAGGCAAAGTGTGTTTCCTTACATTACCTGTGTTCGTGTGCGTAATTCATTATCTTTAGTTAAGTCAGGAAATTGCACAATGCAATTGGTATGAAAGTAAATATTGTATAACTTTGAGTTTATTTTTCGTGTGTTTACTACTTTCACTATTACAGTTATTTCTGAAAGTATGAAGAGTATGGAAAAATTATCCGGAAAAAGTGATAGAAAAGTTGTGAAATTTTACACATATGTTGATGTCAAAAAAAAAAAAAAAAAATGGAAAAAAAATAGAAAAGAAAAAAAGAAAAAGGAAAATTTGGAAGTTTGTTTTAACCAACTTATGTAAAGTTTTGTATTAAGTGGTCGATATCACCACTAGTTGTTGTATATTATATTTATGGATTGAATGGGAGTTGGCCGTTATGGGAACGCCAACTAAGGTTATTCTTTGATTGAGATCTTGTTGAGTATAATTCGTGTCTACCTAAAGCGTGTGTTTCAAGTGTTAAAGCGTGAGTTATTCAATGATATGAGTCTTATTCATGGGATGGTTGGGAAAGTAATTAACCACACTTAGGATTTTAATTTATCTGTTTTGTTTATTTTTCATTTTACACCAATTTGTATCCCAAATGTTATCCATACCCTATATCATTCTTTATCCAAACCTTTGATTTATTGAGATTAGGGATTTGAGCAATCTTAAGTATCGTAGTCGTGGATTCGGCTATGTATTTATGATTTTGTCGTCCTTTTTGATATAATATTATTGGTAAAGATTACTTGGTCCTATCTTTAGCCTATTCGAGTTAAGGATTTGAGCAATTGCAAGTATCGTGGTCGTGGATTCGATCATGTATTTGTGATTTTGTCGCCTTTTCTGGAATTTGAGATCGATAGAGATTAAGAAGAATGATTAACCCTTAACCAACAAACCCTTTTTACCGCTTTAGACTTGTTATTCCTTGGCTTTAGTGGGGGAGATGCGTATACTTGCCAAGCTTATGATAGAATATTCGTCACGACTGGACAGTTAAACGATTAGATTTGTTTTTATCGAAATATTTTATTTTATTTCTAATTCGTTAAGTGTTTGGTTGTGCAATTATGACAAAACGAATACATGCTTAAATATAAAAATAAATCCTAATATCTTTTAGGATACATTTTCATAAGATTTATTCTAAGGTTTACTTGGGGACAAGTAAAAATCAAGTGGGGGGATATTTGATGAATTCAAATAAGTACATTTTATTATCATCATTTTTCCTATTTATTTGACTTGTTTTATTATATTATATATGAGAATTGATACGTTAATGTTTACTTTTGTAATTCTCAGGTAAAAACAAGTATTATGTGAAACTTGGCGATTTTGGACTAATTATGGAGCAAAACAAGCAAGATGTTAAGAGTCTACTGAAATGTACAAGATCAAGATCATTCTGCTCCAGATACGCCGCAACATACTTCTTACATACGGTGTATCACTATCAAGATTTCACAAGTTACAATCCAAGACAGCAAAGGACATGCGCCGCATAGAGAAATGGAGTTACGCCGCATCTTAAGGCGGTGTACGAATATTCCTGAATATATTAATCTTGGACCCCACGCGAAGTTAAGTCAATGCGCCGCATCTACTTATCCTATGCGCCGCATCTAACCCTCAGACAGAAACTATAAATACCCCAAAGTCAGACGAATTTGAGAGGTTGGACAGTGCAAGATACCATACGTACGAGTACCAAACCAGAGACGAATTCAGACGTATTAGCAGCACAAGACACACCCTGAACGAAGATACAAGAGCTGTAAGAAGGTCCTGCATGTATTCAATTCATTAAGTAGTTTTGTTTTATTGTATTAGTACACTTTAATTCATCAGGATTGATGGGCTGATGTCATGTGACTACGGAAAATCATGCGCACCCCTTAAAATTGCTTTCCCATTAATTAAAGTTTATATGTTGATGTCTTTGGTGACTTTTATTAGTGCATTGATAACCTTTGTGTCTAGCTGAGCATTGCTTGGGTCGCCATGCCCCTTCCTTGCCTATTTAAGAGACGCTAAATAAATAGGATAGACATAAGTAATCATTAAGGGTTTACTCGCCGATAAGATTAGAGCCAACGAGAAAGGTTTAATTATATACACTTCATATAAAACTAGCAATAAAACAAGTGACAAGCTACTTAATTATCAGGACAGGTCTTCTTATTGTCTCGAGTATCTATCTGTGTACGTGTGTGCTAATCGCTGATTCGTGCTCATTAGTTTAGTTTACTATTTAATCATAACCAAACCGTGCCAGTCTCTCAGGCTGAAACCCGCTTGCGTTAGATTAGGTTGTACAGCTAACTTAAGATATTAAAATACTGATTAGAATAACTAGATAATACGTTCCACTCTTAGTGATCGACACTCTACTTACCATTATATTCATACTGACCGGGTACACTGCTCGTTAAGTGTGTGTGTTATTAATAAGTCGGCTAAATATAAATTTAAAACTTGAGTAGGCATTAATACTGCTAAACCGCAACGACACATCACGCGCATCAGCTGTGAAGGCCTCAGTACATTGGGTCAGGAAACCTACCAAACCCAATGGTGCATCAATGACTTTCAACAAATATTCTTATATTGATGCACGAGGCAGATCCAAGTCAGTGATGGCTTGGGTCCCCAAAAGGAACTAACTCCCTTATTTTGTGTGTAGGAACATCCTACAAATGATGGAGAAGATAGAGGATACTCAGACAGTGGATGTTCTAGGCATATGACTGGTAACATGTCATACCTTTCAGACTTTGTGGCTTTGGATGGTGGACCTGTTATCTTTGGAGGTGGAGTTGGTGGCAAGATTATTGGTAAAGGTGTAATTAAAACTGGTAATCTGGACTTTGAGAATGTTTATTTTGTACCAGAGCTAAAGTACAACCCTTTTAGTGTATCACAAATTTGTGATAAACAGAACAAGGTATTATTCTCTGATACTGACTGTCTTATTCTTTTTCCTGATTTCAAGCTACCTGATGAAAGTCAAGTATTGCTTAAAATCCCCAGAAAGGGTAACACATACAGTGTTGAGATGAATAAACTTGTTCCCAAAGAAGGTCTTACTTGCCTTGTTGCAAAAGCCACATTAGAGGAGTCAATGTTGTGGCACAGAAGGCTTGGTCATGTTAATTTTAAAACCATTAAAAAAATTGCTAAAAATGGTTTGGTAAGAGGTTTACCTAACAAAACTTTTCAAAATGACCAAACCTGTGTTTCTTGCCTTAAGGGTAAGCAACACAGAGCTTCTTGTAAGCCAAAGATGCATAACTCTAACAATCAAGCTTTATACTTACTTCATATGGACTTGTTTGGTCCAACTTCTGTGCATAGCTTGAATCATAAAAGATATTGCTTAGTTATCACCGATGATTATTCTAGGTTTACTTAGGTTTTCTTTTTGAGAACTAAGTATGAGACTAGTGAAATCCTTAAATCCTTTATAGTTGAGGTAGAAAACCTAGCCGATAAGAAAGTAAAAATAATCAGATGTGACAATGGAATAGAATTTAAGAATAGGGTTATGGATGAGTTTTGCAGAGAAAAATGTATTAAAAGGGAATTCAGTGTAGCTAGAACCCCACAGCAAAACGAAGTAGCTGAAAGGAAAAATAGGACCTTAATAGAGGCTGCTAGGACAATGTTAGCAGATTTTAAGTTACCTATTTCATTTTGGGCTGAAGCAGTTAGTACTGCTTGTTATGTTCAGAATAGGATTCTAGTAGTGCAACCTTACAATAAGACTCCTTATGAGCTTTTTAGAGGTAGAACCCCTGCCTTAAGCTTCATGAGACCTTTTGGTTGTCATGTCACTATCCTTAATACCAAAGACCAACTAGGAAAATTTGATGGGAAATCTAAAGAGGGTTTCTTTGTTGGTTACTCTTTGCACAGCAAAGCTTTTAGGGTGTACAATAAGAGCACCAAACATGTTGAAGAGAATCTGCACGTTGAATTTCCGAAAAATATACAAAATGTTGCAGGTGTTGGTCCAGATTGGTTGTTTGATCTTGATATGCTTTCAGATTCTATGAATTATGTGCCTGTTACAGGTACAAATACTAACCATGATGCAGGTTCAGAAGAAGATGATGAAGAGTATATCTTGATGCCAATCTTGGAAGATAGTCCATTAAATGATTCTTCCTCAAAGGATGCTAATGGAGAGAAGAATGATGGTGCCAACAATGGACAAGATGGAAAAGAAATAAAAATTCCTGAGAGCAGTACAAATGGAGTTAGTACTGCTGAGCCAAAAGAAGGTACTAATGGTTCAAATCTTCATACTGATGAACCAACAGTTGATACTGTTAGTCTTTCTGATGAAGAAGTGGAGCTGCACAACATGCCAATGAATTATGATGTTCTTCCTACACCTCAAACAACAATTCACAAGAATCATCCACTTACCAATGTTATTGGAGATGTTCAGTCTGGAGTGAAAACCAGAAGACAAACACAAGAACCAGATCATCATGGATTTCTCAGTGTTGTTTGTGAAGAGAAACACCATGAAGATGAGCATGAATGTATGTTTGTCTGTTTCCTATTCCAAATAGAACCCAAAAATGTGCTCAAGGCTTTAGAAGAATCAAGTTGGGTTAAGGCAATGCAAGAAGAACTGCTTCAATTCAAAATTCAAAAGGTTTGGGTTTTGGTTGATCTACCAAAGGGGATGAGAGTGATTGGTACTAAGTGGGTATTCAAGAACAAGAAGGATGAGAGAGGTATAGTGATAAAGAAAAAAGCAAGGCTTGTGGCTCAGGGTTATACTCAGGAAGAAGGGATTGACTATGAGGAGGTTTATGCTCCTGTTTCCAAGATTGAAGCAATAAGGTTATTTCTTGCTTATGCTTCCTTTATGGGGTTCATGATCTATCAAATGGATGTGAAAAGTGCCTTTCTGTATGGTACTATTGATGAGGAGGTCTATGTTTCTCAACCTCCAGGATTTATTGACCCTGGCCATCGTGACAAAGTTTACAAGGTGGTTAAAGCCCTCTATGGCTTGCATTAAGCTCCAAGAGCTTGGTATGGAACTCTTGCAACTTATCTTTTGAAGAATGGGTTCCATAGGGGAAAGATTGATCAAACTTTGTTTATCAAGAAGAACAAGGGTGATATACTACTGGTTCAAGTTTATGTAGATGACATCATCTTTGGTTCTACAAAGAAAGAAATGTGTAAAGAGTTTGAAAAGCTAATGAAAGATCAGTTTCAGATGAGCTCTATGGGTGAGCTTACTTTCTTTCTAGGACTTCAAGTACAGCAGAAGTCAGATGGAATATTTATCTCTCAGGATAAATATGTTGGTGAAATTTTGAGAAAATTCCAATTCACAGATGTTAAAGCTGCAAGTACACCTATTGATAAGGAGACAAATTTACTATTGAAAGATCAAAGTGGTGAAGCTATGGATGTGCACATGTATAGATCTATGATTGGGTCTTTGATGTATCTCACATCATCCAGGCCTGATATTATGTTTGCAGTTTGTGCTTGTGCAAGATTCCAAGTCACCCCTAAAGTGTCTCATCTGACAGCAGTGAAGAGAACCTTTAGATACCTTAAAGGTCAACCTAATCTAGGTCTGTGGTATCCTAAAAAGTATGCATTTGATCTGGTGGCTTACTCAGATTCTGATTATGCTGGAGCTAGTATGGATAGAAAATCTACAATTGGTGGTTGTCAGTTTCTGGGATGCAGATTAATTTCATGGCAGTGCAAAAAGCAAACTATGGTGGCCACTTCTACTACAGAAGCTGAATATGTGGCTGCTGCAAGTTGTTGTGTTCAAGTTCTTTGGCTTCAGAATCAATTGCTTGATTATGGGTATAATTTCTTGAATACAATAATTTTCATAGACAATAGCAGTACAATGTGCATAGTTAAAAATCCTGTTCAACATTCAAAAACTAAACATATTGATATCAGACATCATTTTATAAGAGATTGTAATGAAAAGAAGTTGGTTCAGGTTGTCAAAATTCATACTGATGACAATTTTACTGACTTACTAACTAAAGGTTTTGATGTAACAAGGTTTCAGTACTTGGTAACAGGTATTGGAATGCTTAATCCTTAAAAATTTCGATGTCTAAGTGTTTTTGTAATAATAAGGACTTTGTACTGCTAGGTGTGTCTGATGTAACTGCTGGGTATAGTTTGTACTGCTTGGTAATTTTTAGTACTGCTTATGGAAATTTGTTAGTCACTTGTGATAACTGTTAGAAAGGAAATCTTTTGCAATGTATTTTCTTTGGTTTTAGACTAACTTTACAGGTTAAGAAAGCATTTTGAATTGAATTGTGCCATGGAAAAAGAATGGTGATTTGGAATGTCAAGTGTGAGAATTTGTCACACACCAAATAGTAATTGGTTCACCATGTCTAACCCACATAAGAACCAACTAGTCCTGATCAAACGATTTCTGGTAAAGACTAATCAAATCCGTTTGTGGTTGACAGTTTACCAAAAACTGGATGGTCATCAACTCACCATAACTTACAGTAAAGAGTTGACTAGTCCAAAGCAAACGGCTATTGGTAAAGACATATCAAATCCGTTGATAGCTGATAGTTTGCTAAAAACTATACGTGGGCAAAAATGTTTTCAAGTCCACATTAAGTTTATTCTGATCTCTGAAAATTTTTGCTAAACAGTTTATACTGCTAGTTCTAACTAGTTTGTACTGTTCATTCAAACTTGGTTTAAACCTGAGTGTATACTCTATGATTCACCTCTCTTAGAAGGTTACACATCTGGCAGTGATGAGAGTAGGTCTGAAACTATACAACTGAATTGATGGAAACTTGTACAAATTGTCATATTGGAAGCTGAGCTCAAATGTCATATGTTCAAATTTATGTGATGGTGAAGATTCTTCCAAACAGGGGAGGAATTAAAGTTTGTTCAGTTGATGTTAAAGATAATTATGTAACTCAAGGGAGGATATTAGTTCAAAATCAGAGATAAGTATGAAGGTTATATTGGAGTGCTTACTGTTATGGTTTCTTCAAAAGCTTATATGTGAAGAAAATTCTAAAGTGATTCAAGATTGAAGATAAGTGTTTGAAAGAATCCACCTCATCATATACAGAGTTTAATTCAAGAAGAAACTTAATGATTTGCACAGAAATCATAAGTTTAGGGGAGGATTGTTGGGAATTAAACCAACAGTTAGTACTGCCAGGCATAAATTAGTACTGCTGAAGATTCGTTCAAGAATACACTAACAGTACTAAGTCAGTTAGTACTGCTAGTAGAAGAAGTTAGTACTGGTTATAAGATAAAGACAGGATGTGAAAGACGCGTAATGATATATATATATATATATATATATATATATATTATATTATATATATATATATATATATATATATATATATATATATATATATATATATATATATATATATATAATAGATTGCATGTATATCTTATTAAGTTAGATTGATACGTATAATAGTTTTACCTGTATAGGACTCCTTGTTCTATAAAAGGAGATCCTAATTAGGGTTTCATATATCTCCCATATATCTCTAATATCCCTAAGTACGAATTAATTGTAAGAGCTTCAAGGTTGTCGAACCCTGGTGATATTGTAGATCATCCGTATTAATATATTGAAGCTAATCATTGTTTTAAACATTGTGTTCTTGTTTTTCATTGTTACATTCATACAATCACACACATCACCAAACACAAAATCTTCTAAGTGCTTTGTAGTAAATTTAGCGTGCTACTTAGCATTATACTCAAAGTATCTTCAACACAAGTCGTGTGTTTAGATCCGGTCAATTACTTCATTTGATTATGTAGTAATATACATCATTAGCTTATAACTATGATGATAAACCTGTTAACGTTTTGCGTGTCATGAGACTTAGGGCAATATATTGAACTGCAATGCTTCTGAATTACTTTCCATCTAGCTTGTGTTCAAACTGATTATAACTTTAAACTCTATGGATTCACTCAACCTTTATGTTGACTTTTTAGCATGTTTTATCTCAGGTAATTAGAAGTTTGTTTTGGCACGGAGTGGCTGTGGACTTTTTCTTATAAAAAGAGTGTCCATTTTGTTATCATTCAATGAATAATGTAACTTTTATAACGTAGTTCGAAACTTCCCGTTGGAGCCTGTATTATGTACTATGATTTAAATAAATGAATGATAACAATTTTATTTAAAACGTCTCTTTTCGAGTCATTTTCTATTTTCATGACTGTGATACTTGAAGTAATACCTCAACTTATATTCCGTTGCGTATATCGAAAATAGGGGTGTTACAAAAGGGGTGATGTTAGACCCGTTTCCCGGATACTTGGACCCCACCCTAGATGAAAATGGACCTAAGGGACTAAAATTGGTAAAGTATTATATAAGTTATAAAAGTGTTATTAAGTGTTTGTGGCCAAAGTAGGAGAAAAGAGACTTAAGGGACTAAAGGTGCCAAAAGGCCAAACTTGTAGCTAGTTATTATAATCTAGGAGACTCTAGATCTCTCCATATTATTCAGAAAAGTTAAGGCCGGTTCTATAGGAGAAAAAGAGAGGGAAAAATGATGAAGATGGTGGTACTAGGATGATGGGTTGAAGATGGTTATTCCTTAGCAAGATTATGGCAAGTAAGTAACTTGTAATTAGTGTTTAATTATTGATGGAGAAATTGGGGTTCATGAACCCTAATTTTGGGAAAATGAGTAAATGGTGGTTTCAAGATAATTAATGGGTTACAGTGTTTAGGAGGTAAATTTGTATGGGTTTAGTTAGTACTTTAAAGGGGGATCATCATATGATCAAAGTATGATCATATGATGATCAATAATGTTAAAAGGGTGTGTTAGTTGTTATAGTTATTGATTATGTGTTATTAATTGTGTATGAATGATTGTTGTGAACTAGGAAGATGAGGGTGATGATATGTTGATGGTGATGATGTGATGATGGTGATGCTAATGGAAGAATCTTGATTTGTAGCTTAGTTTGGATATGAGGTAAGTAACTTGATTTCTATATGTTAATATGAATATTCCCATGGTATGTGTTAATGAATGAGTTGTTAGGATTAAGCTTGGTTTAGTAACTTGGGATAATAGGAGATGTGTTAATGAGTGAGGATCATGAGATAGGGCATGAGGTTGAAAGGATTAAGGTATGTTAATGATTATATGTGCTTAATATTATTATGTGTATGTGTTATGGTTATGAAGTGGTAATGATAATGGTTATGAGATGAGAAGATTATGAGTTGGAATGACTAAGTACGTTCTTGATGCATATAATGTGAATGGAAGTATTGATTGTATATTAATCTAGTTACTTACTAAGCGAAAGCTTACGTTTTAGTGTCTTAATGTTCTTGTAGGTTTATGTGCGACGGAAGAAAGGTTTATGGGTTATAGCATAAGGATTTAGAAGTTGAGTTGGAAGATAATAAGCATTAGGAACTTAGTATAGAATACCGAGCTCAAGTATAAAGTTTGTACCCCCGTTGGTCTTTTATTGATTTATAAAGTGTGGCCGTGTGTCAAAATGTATGTCAAAGATGTCATGACGTTTTGGGAGTCTAACGATGAGTCAAAGTGTAGTTTATGTGTTTATGCATAAAGTTAAAGGGGTATTTGGTTTAGTTGTAAATATACCCATTTTGGGTAGTAAACGGGTCAAGTGTTGTTGGAACGTGTTTGTTATGTTAAGTTATTGATGTTGGTCAAGTTTGGTGTAAATCAGAAGTCGTATAGATGGTTTGTAGTGAAAATGGGTCAAAACGGGTTATTTGCATAACCCGTCTCAATTGTAAAGTACCCTTTCGGGAAGTCGTTCGGTAAATGTTTTTGTATGAAAATGAGCCCAATGATATACCAAGTAAACCTGCAAAGTTTGGTTAAGTTTCGAGTTCGGGAGGTCGGGTTTCCAAGCGGAGATAGCGAAAATTGATTTTCGGGACAGCAAGTTCAAACCTTCGCGGTTTGAACTCAAACCGGCGGTTTGGACTGTTTTTTAGATTTTTGGCAATTTTCAAAAATTCATATCTTTTAATCCCTAAGTCGTCACGGGTCGTGCCACCTATCGTTTCGAAGGTAATTGAGTGTACTTTCATTTAAATATAGTCTCAAGTCCTGAAAGTGTACCGATTTTTGTCAGTTGTCAAAAGAGTGGCAGTATGTCCGTAAACGTCAAGCATTTTTACGTAAAAAGTTTTAATTTTTGGTCTAAATGGGTACGGGGTGTTACAGGTGAGACTGTAACCACCGGTAAATTTTCACTTGTATTAATATTCTAATGAAAAAATATTATCCATTTTCTACGTCTAAATTTTTTTAAGATTAAACGTTATCAGTTTATCAAATCACAACAACTAACTAATGTGACGTATCCCACATTCTTAATAAACATGCTCACACGAAACCAAAGTGCCTTGTATTTATTACAAACAAACATTCTTTATATGTCAAGTATAAAAGTTTTCAACTTTTATTAACCAATTTACGTTATTTCGTCAACATATGATTACTTAACGTACAAACTAAACGTTTGCCATCTATTAGAGTTTTCACGAAACCCTAATTTATTACAACTAAGATTTCACGTAACTAAACCATAAACCCTAAAATACAACACTCTAAAGCTAATGTACAAGTCATTAAAGCACGAAAACCTAAACTTTACTTTACTTACCGTTACAAGCCCTAAATTCACTATTCTATGATTTTATCACAAACCCTAATTAATGTGTACATGATTTCTATAAAATATATATGTACAAGTCTTTCTTACACATGTACAAGTCCTTAATGCATTCAAACTAATTATTAATATAAAATATATTATAAACCTTAGTGTACCTATTTTAAAACACATAATACAAGTTCCTTATGCACAAGGTTTAAATAAGATTTTCTTATATTTTATAAACACTAAGTACAACACCCTAACGCCTGTGGTACAAGTGCTTAATGCATGAAATTAAAATCTATACTTTTGATACTCAAAACCTAACCAAGAGGCTAGGAATAAAACAAGTATACGCATATGTGTTCATCTTTATAACCATTCGAATCAAGAGGCTAGAAATAAAACAAGTATATGCATATGTGTTCATCTTTATAACCATTCGAATCAAGAGGCTAGGAATAAAACAAGTATACGCATATGTGTTCATCTTTATAACCATTCGAATCAAGAGGCTAGGAATAAAACAAGTAAACGCATATGTGTTCATCTTTATAACCATTCGATTCAAGAGGCTAGGAATAAAACAAGTATACGCATATGTGTTCATCTTTATAACCATTCGAATCAAGAGGCTAGGAATAAAACATGTATACGCATATGTGTTCATCTTTATAACCATTCAAATCAAGTGGCTAGGAATAAAACAAGTATACGCATATGTGTTCATCTTTATAACCATTCGAATCAAGAGGCTAGGAATAAAACAAGTATACGCATATGTGTTTATCTTTTTAACCATTCGAACCAAACCCTAACCTTGTGGCTATGGATCAAATAACTTTACACCACGCCACCTTGTTCCATAACTCCTACGATATTTTCAAGAGTTTTGGAAATTTACATTTTCCTGTTTTACGTTTCACGCGTTTTTAGCCTATGGTTTTTGGTTTTTACGATAATTAAGCACCCCGATAAAACTTATCACTCATTTAATATACTTTTTAGAGTATATTGATATGTTTTAACATTTCTTAGAAGTTTCATATTTTTAGGATACCCGGTTTAAAGTTTCGTGACTCAACGGCTTACAGTTAGCGATTAACGGGACCAAAACTCACTCCACAACTTATATAAGGCCAAGATTCATCCTCCTAGTCCCTCCTCCTTGTCCATGAATGTGTCTAGCGGAATCACCAAGGCCTTGGTGGCTTGGTGATGAGCCTTGGAAAGTATATGGCCTAAAAACAACAAAGTATGCATTCATGTGTAACCATTTCAACCACAAGTAAGAAACCTAGCTAACCTCCTCATATTAGTATAAATAGCAACTCATTTTCTCTTGTTTTCTCATCCAAAAATCCAGCCATCAAACAATTACATGCCCTTGATTCTTTAATTTACGTGTTACAAATTCTAAATCATAGTTGAAGCTCTTGTAAAGTTTCACATGATCCTAGCTCTAGTTTCTTCATTCCATGGTTGATTAAGAGCTATACAAGGTGATTACGGCTAAGATTAAAAGGCTTTTACATGGGTTATATCAATGCTAGCAAAAGTTTGCAAGAGTTGTGTTGAAGGAATGGAAGCTAGGGTTTTCGATTGAAGGATTTAGTTTAGTGTTCTAGTTCCTTGTTTCTTGTTTAGTTCTTCACAAGGATTGTAAGTAAACTCTTAGATTTACCTTTGATTACTGTATACATTAGTATTTCATGTATTTAATATGTTCTATATGCTTATTATATTTGATTATTCTTGGAAAATTGGATTAAAACGCTAGAAACATCGTAAGGACTTTAAACGCAAAATAGTTTCTAGACAGGGGGCTGTAAACGGGCAATCTGGGCTAGATCAGTGAACCTTAGATCATAAAGAAAAATATAGGATTATATTGCTTTGTCTTGTGGTCAATTTTTCGCTTGGCTCACCCCGTAACTCATCCGTAAGAATAAATTAAAGCCAAAACGGTAACGATTGTCAAAATCTGAGTAACATATTTCAATCCGGAAAAACTTATAAAACTTGACTAGAAACCCCTGTTGGTCAAAAAAAAGTTTTAGCTAACATCCTAGCTTAAACGTGGCCAAAAACTGGGCGTAAAACGGAGTTTTATAGACCTACTTATGGCCATTTCCGCGAGACTGTGGGTTGCTATAACCAACTACGTTTTGATATCATTAGTTCAAGGTGAGTTTCATAGCCCCTACTTTTATACGTTTTGAATTATTTTTGGGGGAGATACATGCTCAACTAATTTCATTTACTTTCACAAGTGCTCTAAACTTTTACGGCTTACCGTGAGTCATAGCCCCTCTTTTACTTATTTTGAACTCTTTGGGGGAGATACATGCGCGATTTACTTACACATTTTACTCGATTACTTAAACATTTTACTCGGTTGATGAAACCCTCTACTTGCTTATTTAAGACATATTTCATGTTACAAACCTCAACACAAGTACTTTCTGTATGCTATCCTGATTGTTATTGCCTAAGTTACACTATTGCCCTTAAAAGTCCCTCATATCATGAGCCATTAATCACTTGTGAGTGAACGCAAAAATAGTGAATAGATCTATTGGCAGTTGACGCCCCATTTGTGTTGCTGGATAACTAGCCAAATGCACTTTATTTGAGATTAAACAGGAAGTTGGCCAACTCCTGCCCGAGGGCCTTGTTACTTACATCATCTTTATGATGTCTGTAATTAACATCATTATTATGATGTCCCACTGTTAAGGTTTGCGTGTCATGAGCTTAGAGCAATAATTATTATTTACCCATAATTGTATTCGTTGCAATTATTCTCTTAAACTTGAAACTTGTGTTCAACTGATTTGTTTACAAACACAACTAATTCACACAATCTTTGACCCGATTAGGGTAAACAAACACTATAGGTTGACACTTTTTAGCATGTTTATCTCAGGTCCATAATTAACGAGGATGGCACGGAGGGGCACGGATACTGATAAAAGGCTAAAATCTAATTACCATTTGAAACTTATTTAACAAACTGTAAAACTACTGGGACCTCATTTTGTAAACTCTGATATTCGAATGATAAATCTTTCAAAACGACTCAATTAGAGATTGTTTTCTATTATTATTATAACTGCTGTGTCGTCAAGTAACACTCAGCTTGAATTCCGCTGCGTATCCCGAAAATGGGGGTGTTACAGATTGGTATCAGAGCTATAGTTATAGAGAAACGGGTCTAATTGAGACCTAAACTATAACTACTTTTTCAATAAAATGTTTTATAGCCTTTCGCTCTCCGTGCCTTCCATCCTCCAGATGATTATGTGACTTCTAGGTAATTTATGCTACACAAACATATTAGTATATTGATATGTCATATGTACACACTCGACATACTTTTGATCACTTTACACAAACAACGGAATAAACACTACTACAAAACATCTCATAGAAACCGGTTAGAATGGCTCATGGAGAGTGGTTTAGGAACCACTCTAGGCGGGGGGTATTTCTATAACCAAAACATATAGAAACCGGTTCCGCAACAGGTTTCTAATATGAGCATCGAAACCTGTTTGCTAGTAAGACCCGGTGTCTACAACCGGTGTCTACATGCCTCTATTATAGCGTAAAGAAACCAGTTTTTATATAAGAACCGGTCTTGGTGAGAATTTTGTTTTTTAAAAAAATGATTTTTTAATTTTTGCAAAAAAATATAAAATTTTAATAATTCCATAATATACAACTAAAGTAATGTGCATAAATCTTGATACATGACAATATAACCAACTACAACATATCAAATCGTCTCAACTTGACTCAAACTTGTTTAATTAATTAAGCTAGAAAGGAATGTAGTAGCAGCAAGCTCGCCCTTCAAGGCTCCAACAACATCTTCATCAATTTCGATTGCAACTCCTTCCTGCACAAATGTTTAAATGACATACTGACAACGCAGAATCCAAATAAAAGCACAAAACTTGAAAGTTATTCACAAACCTGAGCTTCCATGGTACTAGCACCGAGATAAAGTGTAACAGTGACTTTTTCATGATTAACCAAAATGTTATCCATCGGTGGTGGTTCTACAATGTAAACATCAAGTGCGCATGCAAGCATAGTCCAGTTTAATGGATATCTTTAACGGATAACAAGTAAAGGCGGAATTTCAAACCCATTTACTTATAAAACCCACTTTGGGTACGCTTTATCTCAAACGGGTCAAATTAAAATGTCTAGGAGAAGAGCAGTGGGTCAAACAGGCCAAAATTAACACATTTACTTTTGTAAAATTTAAGAAAATTGGCGATAAGCAAAGTTTCAGGAAGTATAATTACCTTAAGTGTTACGGGCTGCAGGGTAGTCTGCTTTTGCATCCACCCCTGTGTTCTTTTCAATTCCTATTCCTGCACCAAAAGCAATTGATGCCCAGCGAGACACATGTGAACCTGCCAAACACGACAGCTTATTTTATCAAGTACCTTATATTGTGATTAAGGGGTACGAAAGTCGTTTTACATATAACAAGGTGCCCAGGCTAATGTCATTCATCAAATCAATACACATTATCATATATGTATTCCAGCATAGTGCAAACAACAGAAATGATCTAGTAAATTGCTGTGAGCTCCTCTGCTGTGAGAATCTTTATTTATTGGACTAATGTGACAAAGATGCTGGTGGTAAATAGATGAAGCTAATGCCAGAACACTACATACATCAGCAATGAGCCCCTATCACTTTGACACATTTAATCCATTTAAGTCGTTTCAATTTTAGCTGACTCATTAACAATCAAATACAGCCTAACCTGACCTATTTCCATATCGATGGATTATAAACTTATAATTTCCACATCTACATGCTAGAGTTACACCAAAGTTAAGTGAATAGTCGTATGCAAGGTTTTTTAATAGTTACGAGTTGGAAAAACATTTAGAAGATGAAAACTAATCAGATCCGTGAGACTGAGACCAGTAAGAGATTGCAACTGAAGAGAAGCCAACAGTAAAACGTCTGCAAAACATACTTTGGGCATCAATAAGCAATATTCTCCTTCCAAAAAAAATTCAATAAGCAATTCCAACCTGCGCCTATGAATCATGTATCTCAAATCATATTTAATAAGCAATCCCAAATAGCCCATGTAAGCATTAGTGACTTGACATTTCGAGTAATATTTAACAAGCAATCCCAAACAGCCCTTATAAGCATTAGTGACTTGACAGTTGACACGAGCTGAGTTGAGAAGGAAGATCCCATCAAAAGATAAGAGACCTAAATGTGGCAAAATATATATGCTCAAGTGAAGACTAATCAAATCTTGTAAATGCCATTTCCTAACGACAAAATAACAAAATCTTTTAAACCTAAATTAACGCTAACTAGTTAGTAAGAGAGGAAATTGCTGCAACTTTTATAGGAGCAAAGGATTATGCAGATGCAGATGGTTAGTAAGGATTGTGACAGTAGTACAAATGTAGTAAAAAATCGAGTTTACGAAATCTTACATTTTTAAGTCTTTCATAGTTTTGTTGGCTGGATTTTGTGATTTATTTTTGTTCAGTGAAAGCTGCTTTAAGTCCCCAAACCTAAAAGACATAATAAAATCAGAGATGAAAGCAAAAGCCACTTGCCCCCTTAGCTAAATCTTTAGGGAAATGCACCGGTTACCTCTTAAGTCACATCCTTCTTGGGCAATCTCTTTACTACTTCAGGTGGATAACCAGAAAACGTGTTGTAACTGAGATTCATATGCAAACTAATTAGATAGAAATGTGACAATTACAATAACAAGGCAGAAAATTGAACTCGCCTAGAAGACAAATTGCAGTAAATCCGTGCTTGTTCTTCTCGGCTTCCTTCATTGGTTGACCACAAACCAAGCAACCTACATACAATTATATTAGAATGAACATAAGTAATCTTTTATATGCTATTTTCATCACAATGAGACTCTGTTTAATTACCTAATAACATGTGAATTTACATATGAGTAAAGAAATTCGGTTGCAATGACGATAAACAGCTCACTTTATTTTGTTGGCGTTCCAAGTCTAGTTTGCAATTTTGTGTGTGTCAAACTACCATTTAAAGAGAACTCAATGACTTATGACGTGAAGGAAACACACAATAAAACGCTAAGAAGTAAGACGCTAAGATGTAATGCCATTTTTATCTACATATACCAAAATACATTCACAATACTAGTGATGTAGTGAGCCCAAATGCCCCTAACATCATACAAGTGAAATTCCAGTCTATTTCAGTATGCAAGGTTTTAGTAGTCACTAACAATATATATTTTTTATCAAATCACTAACAATATTTGATCATCACATATTTTGTAACAAACTGATAAATAGGTTGTTGGCAACATATGGCTATCAGCCCAATAACTCAGTGAACATTACCTGTCTCCGAATTGATCCTGACAAATTAAATGTGCCAGATGTCTCATGATTGGTTGTCATTGACAGCATTACAGTACTTGTTAGACAGTAGTTCGCTATACCTTCTTGCTCTGGCCCACCTGAAAATTTCAAAATAATTGCAGTGTCATGTAAACATAAACAATGGAATACGATACATTCCCTGAGTATATTAGCACACGAAAGCTACCTCAATAACATGTATAGCATCCCAACCACCCTCATTCAGGTAACCTCCTCTACCATGTGCATACTTCGATCCATCTTCATAGTTAAAATGTTTTGCAAATTAATTTCTTGTAAAACAAAAGGATAGTTAACTATGTTAGATAACGCTTGCCTTTTTAAATCAAGAAGCAAGCCGAAAAGCCTTCTTGGTCATCATCCTCCCACAAGTAAACCGAAGAAAGACCTCCTCCAAAATACCTAACAATATACAAATTCATCATCAATTGTTTCTCATGAATTAAAGGAAATATCAACAGAAAAAGTTGCGTGGCAAATGATACATGAGGATTAATAAAATCAACAAACATGCAATAAACAGGAAAATACTATGCAAGTAAAGGACCTCACTGGTCACGATATAATGTGAAGACTTCGTTTGCTTCAATTTCAAGTTTTCTCAGCTCAAGGGATGGATGTAGCCCTTCTTTTAATGGATGATGGTATTTATTTGACCAAGGTGACCTACAACAAAATTTCCATATAAGAAATTAGAAGTTAGTAATAGGATACTATTAAGGAGTAAAACAAATGTATGAAACTATTGAAGCAATAGACTGTGTATGTGCATTTTAGAGGCGATTATATGATTATTGCGACATAAGTCACAATAATAATCTTTGGTCTGTTGACAGTCATGTTAAATAGATTGCTCAATCAAATAATCATTATTTTTCCAAACACTTCAATAAAGATCTATATGAGAATTGTAACATTAAGTTAAGAAAAAAAAGAACTTTAACTTAGAAACAAACAAATCACATCTATATACTATCTACTGAAATACAGTTTATTTCAGCTGACTATCTATCAGAATCTGATTACCGTATATCACATATATTAACACACATCTAAACACCCATAAATCAGTAAGGACATGGTCTTTACGCTTTATGAACTCCAAGGGTATGACATTTATTAGAAAATTCTTTAAAATGAAACAACCATAAACGCTTATATAAAAAAACTATAAATTGACGATAGTTAACTTTTGTATAAGCTCGAAAACGTAACACTCTCAACTTATTTGAATCTACTAACTTTTATTTTTAATCTTCCATGTAGAAATGCAAATCAGTTTGGGTGGGCCAATTACACAAAGATGGATCTAAGTTTCTCAAATATGTGTATAGATAATAAAATATCACTAGAAATTGTAACAGGTTTTGGGGTGACCATGGCCCACCTTATGTTACTCATGGTTCCGTCCAGGAGTGATTATGAACTGAAGCAGAATATACATATGTATGCATATTAACTTACCAATTACTTGTAAGAAAAACATGCAAAATAACTATATACGGATACTTAACATATCCTCATATATCATTAGTTCTTAACTAAGGGATCAACTACATCAGTGGCCCACCCTATACAAGTCGTGATGGCATATAAGTAACCGCTTATATATCATGTGCAATTTTGTATATCATGTGCAATTTTGTATCAATCATATACAAGTCGTGATGGCATATAAGTAACCGCTAACGGCCAACTCTAGTGTCTAGAACAAACAAGCTCTAAGTACTTGAAGTAGAACTCAAAACTAAAACTTCAATTACCATCTCTTATATAAAACTTCTCACTTTTTTGACTCAGTTACATTCACATACCAACCTACAGTTAAAACTTGAAGTATTCACGTTCGAGTAGAGCTCGCAACTGGACAATAAGCAAAACTCATTTCATAACAAATAAAAATAACTATAAAACTCACAATGTTGTAAAGTATCTACAGAAATAACTTGTTTCCTCCATCTACCAAATGTATCTTATATATTTACCATGTCAACCTCATTTAAACACCAACACACAGCAGATAAAAATATTAATAAGTCAACAAAATCCCTTGCTGTTTATATTAACGATATAATGAATATAAAATGCTATGTATATTATGTTACCAACTTAAATCTCCATCATTTAGATTGGATTCTCATATTTAGACATAAAAGACCCGTTTCATTCAAGCATTCCATCGAGCACTTGGTGGGCATCCTAAACCTGTAAGATCTAAATATGAGAAAATGATATTAGTTATTCAATTGTATAAAAAAAAACATTAATGAATCTAAGTTAGGCTGTAATAACACAATAATCACACAAATATCTAATTTATGATGACCGATTAGAGCTTAAACCCAAATTTCACACACCTTATAATTGGTGGATCCGGAAAAAACTTTAGAGGAAGAAAAATAGAAAAGGTATGATGCAAGGAGAAAAGATCAAGGGAGTGGGAATGAATGGATGTAAAGTGTTACGGTTTTGATTTTTGGGGAAAAAAAGAGGCGGGATCTTGAGCGGGAGATTGAATTTTTGGAGAAAAGATGGTTTTGTTTAAGTAAAAATAACTAAGGAGAATAGTGTAAAATATTTTAGCTTTGGATCCAATTTTTATAGATTTTAAGACATAAGTATTAGGACGGCTCTTAAATGAAAGATATATGTCTTTGATACGAAATAGAGAGACCGGTCTTCTCTGAAAAAAATTAGTGTCTTTAACTATACAACGACACCGGTTTAACTTACACGACCAGTTTGTAAGCATCTCTTATTATAGAGACCGGTCTTTTCTTGAAAACCGGTAGTTATATTACCCATCCCCGCTATCTTTGTTGTATAGAGAGTGGTATTTTTATAACCGCTCTTTATTAGGGGGTGTTTATGAGCTTTTTTGTAGTAGTGAAACATACTTGCGTATGCCTATTCTAAGGCATTACGAGTCAATCACATTTCCTCGAGCATGTACCTACTTCTACATTTTTGCAATTCACGAAACCTTCCCAAGACATTGTGGGTTACACAATTCTTATCTTATATATACGTACTCACCAACTATTTTGAGTACTATGACAACTCTCCTTATTATCTTACTCCCATCTCCAAAAATGAGTGTAAATACTCCTTCCGTACTCTCGGAACACCTACACACTAAATTACCCTATCGATTAAGTATGAGTGTTGAGTCAGAAATTCTTAAGTATGATGATTTACGATGTCTTTATTTGAATAGATTGGGACGCCTTTTTATTTAAATAAAGAAATTATGAATCACCGAACCATAAGTTTATACTTCTTTATTTACATTGTTTGTGACGCCTCTCTATGTAAGTAATGAATTATAAATTAGTGGGTTTACTTGTATCTGAAACGACATGAGTACGAACTCGAGGATCACAAGATTCATAAAAATATATGGAAAATACAAATAACGTAAATTTTATTAGAATCCAAGAATATTAATACATAACGATATAATTAGCATCGGTAGTGCTAATGTTACGAAGATCACTAAGTAAGGTATAGAATCACCAATTGGTTGATACGCCAAGCTGATGAAAAACACCACTACACCTACGAGAGCGAGAACCACGACTGGATGTAACACATTGAGTATTCTGTACGATAAATACAAACAAATCATTGACGCGGTATCAAAAGACATGGTCCTATGCATAAAAACAAACAAATCTTATTACACATTCATTAAAGATTACATGAAAACACAACAAAGACTTATTTTAACAATCCTAACGCAATACTATTACCCCCATATCTTATCCAAGCCGATGGCTAGAACCACGAGTGGTACGAGAATCACTAAAACCCCGGCCAAAAATTCATAATCTTCATCTGGAACGTAGGCCAAGTAGATGGCAGCGGCAAAAACATACACAATCGCAAGGATGGTAATAACATGCGGCATTTTGAAAAATTAATGAGAGAAATATAGGCGGTGGAGGAATGAAAATTAAAATAGAGTATTTATAAAATTAAAAGTAGCCATTGGACTATTGTTCATAGCTGTTTAAAATTACTGTTCATATTAAAAAAAATTACTAAGGAATAAACTGATTCATCATCTACAAAAGCTAAATTTCAATAACTTTCTCTACATTTATCAAGTTCTCATCCGAAATCTTCATTGTTAAAGACAGTTTTCGACGTCAATTACTTGATTTTCACAAAACAAGTAATTCTGAACCATGTTATTTTCAAGACTAATTATCAAAAACATGATAAACCCTATAAAATAACAATCTTCATTCAAAATAAATTTTTCTTAAAGTAAATTTAACCTTCGGAATAGTATTTTTCATGAAAGACAATAAATTCTAACTTATAAATTTTCACAAGTGAAACCAGAACCAAATATGCTCACCTAGTCACATGATTAATATAAATCGAATCAGGAAGAATATTTAATTGATAAAACACTCAGAAGAAATTCAGGACAAAGACAAAAATTACACCTTATTCCAAAATGACAAATTGAGATACATCACTAGTTATTGACACAGGAAACCATAATTAATGGTCAACATCATTTCAAAATCTAACGCGGATTGAATCTCGGGATGAGATTCCATTTAAGGGGGTGAGACTGTAACCACCGGTAAATTTCCACTTGTATTAATATTCTAACGAAAGAATACTTCTCCATTTTCTACAATTTTATTTAAGATTAAACGTTATCAGTTTATCTAATCACAATAACTAACTAATGTGACGTAACTCACATTCTTAATAAACATGCTCCCACGACACTAACATGCCTTGTATTTATTACAAATAAACATTCTTTATATGTCAAGTATAAAAGTTTTCAACTTTTATTTACCACTTTACGTTATTTCGTCAACGTACGATTACTTAACGTACAAACCAAACGTTTGCCATCTATTAGAGTTTTCATGAAACCCTAATTTATTACAACTATGATTTCACGTAACTAAACCGTAAACCCTAAAGTACAACACTCTAAAGCTAATGTACAAGTCATTAAAGCACGAAAACCTAAACTTTACTTTACTTCATGTTACAAGCCCTAAATTCACAATTCTATGATTTCATCACAAACCCTAATTAATGTGTACATGATTTCGATAAAATATAAATGTACAAGTCTATCTTGCACATGTACAAGTCCTTAATGCATGGAAACTAATTATTAATATAAAATCTATTATAAACCTTAGTGTACCTATTTTAAAACACACAATACAAGTTCCTTATGCACAAGGTTTAAATAAGATTTTCTTATATTTTATAAAAACTAAGTACAACACCCTAATGCCTGTGGTACAAGTGCTTAATGCATGGAATTAAAATCTATACTTTTAATACTCAAAACCTAATCAAGAGGCTAGGAATAAAACAAGTATACGCATATGTGTTCATCTTTATAAGCATTCGAATCAAGAGGCTAGAAATAAAACAAGTATACGCATATGTGTTCATCTTTATAACCATTCGAATCCAGAGGCTAGGAATATAACAAGTATACGCATATGTGTTCATCTTTATAACCATTCGAATCAAGAGGCTAGGAATAAAACAAGTATACGCATATGTGTTCATCTTTATAACCATTCGAATCAAGAGGCTAGGAATCAAATAAGTATACGCATATGTGTTCATCTTTATAACCATTCGAATCAAGAGGCTAGGAATAAAACAAGTATACGCATATGAGTTCATCTTTATAACCATTCAAATCAAGAGGCTAGGAATAAAACAAGTATACGCATATGTGTTCATCTTTTTAACCATTCAAACCAAACCCTAACCTTGTGGCTATGGATCAAACAACTTTACACCACATCACCTTGTTCCTTAACTCCTATGACGTTTTCAAGAGTTTTGGATATTTACATTTTCCTGTTTTGCGTTTCACGCGTTTTAAGCCTTCGGTTTTAGGTTTTTACGATAATTAAGCACCCCGATAAAACTTATCACTCATTTAATATACTTTTTAGAGTATATTGATATGTTTTAACATTTCTTAGAAGTTTCATATTTTAAGGATACCCGGTTTTAAGTTTCGTGATTTAACGGCTTACAGTTAGCGATTAACGGGACCAAAACTCACTCCGAAACTTATATAAGGCCAAGATTCATCCACCTAGTCCCTCCTCCTTGTCCATGAACGTGTATAGAGGAATCACCAAGGCCTTGGTGGCTTGGTGATGAGCCTTGGAAAGTATATGGCCTAAAAACAACCAAGTATGCATTCATGAATAACCATTTCAACCACAAGTAAGAAACTTTGCTAACCTCCTCATATTAGTATAAATAGCAACTCATTTTCTCTTGTTTTCCCATCCAAAAATCCAGCCATCAAACAATTACACACCCATGATTCCTTGATTTTCATGTTACAAATTCTAAATCATAGTTGAAGCTCTTGTAAAGTTTCACATGATCCTAGCTCTAATTTCTTCATTCCATGGTTGATTAAGAGCTATACAAGGTGATTAGGGCTAATATTAAAAGGCTTTTACAAGGGTTATATCAAGGCTAGCAAAGGTTTGCAAGAGTTGTGTTGAAGGATTGGAAGCTAGGGTTTTCGATTGAGGGATTTAGTTTAGTGTTCTAGTTCCTTGTTTCTTGTTTAGTTCTTCATAAGGATTGTAAGTAAACTCCTAAATTTACATTTGATTACTGTAAATATTAGTATTTCATGTATTTAATATGTTCTATATGCTTATTATATTTGATTATGCTTGGTAAATTGGATTAAAACGCTAGAAACATCGTAAGGACTTTAAACGCAAAACAGTTTCTGGACAGGGGGCTGTAAACGGGCAATCTGGGCTTGATCAATGATCCTTAGATCATAAGTAAAAATATAGGATTATATTGCTTTGTCTTGTTGTCATTTTGCCGCTTGGCTCACCCCGTAACTCATCCGTATGAATAAATTAGAGCTAAAACGGTAACAAGTGTCAAAATCTGAGTAACATATTTCAATTGGGTAAAACATATAAAACTTGACTAGAACACCCTATTAGTCAAAACATAAAAGTTTTAGTTAACATCCTAGCTTAAATGTGGCAAAAAACTGGGCGTAAAACGGAGTTGTATAGACCTACTTATGGCCATTTCCGCGAGACTGTGAGTTGTTGTAACCAACAGCATGTATATAAAAGGGTAAATAAGTAATATGACCTTAGTTAAGTGACTTTAGGGGTAGTGGGACCAACAAATCTTTAAATTTCATTCAAATACCTTTTCGAAGACGTTAAAACCGAGTCGTGATCATTTACGGTTTAGAAATAACGGGTAGATTTAGACGGAAAAACTTAAATAAACGAAAATCCCAAACTAGACTTAAACACTTATACAACTTTACAAACATTAAGTATCCAAGCATAATTAATGTAATAACTATATAAGGCATGTTTATATATCACTTCGTTGTTTTAGAACCTAAGACATAAAATCATATTCTAGGTTGCGCGTATAGGTTTCCCCGGCCTATCCATCGATTCCATTATACGTTTTGATATCATTAGTTCAAGGTGAATTTCATAGCCCCGACTTTTATACGTTTTGAATTATTTTTGGGGGAGATACATGCTCAACTAATTTCATTTACTTTCACAAGTACTCTAAACTTTTACGGCTTACCGTGAGTCATAGCCCCTCTTTTACTTATTTTGAACACTTTGGGGGAGGTACATGCTCGATTTACTTACACATTTTACTCGATTACTTAAACATTTTACTCAGTTAATGAAACCCTCTACTTGCTTATTTAAAACATATTTCCTGTTACAAACTTCAACACAAGTACTTTATGTATGCTATCCTGATTGTTATTGCCTAAGTTACACATTATTGCCAACTAAAAGTCCCTCACATCATGAGCCATTAATCACTTGCGAGTGAACGCGAATCTAGTGAATAGATCTATTGGCAGTTGACGCCCCATTTCTGTTGCTGGATAAGTAGCCAAATGCACTTTATTTGAGATTAAACTGGAAGTTGGCAAACTCCTGCACGAGGGCCTTGTTACTTACATCATCTTTATGATGTTTGTAATTAACATCATTATTATGATGTCCCACTGTTAAGGTTTGCGTGTCATGAGCTTAGAGCAATAATTATTATTTACCCATAATTGTATTCGTTGCAATTATTCTCTTAAACTTGAAACTTGTGTTCAACTGATTTGCATACAAACACTACGAATTCGCACAATCTTTGACCCGATTAGGATAAACAAACACTATGGGTGTAAAACAATATAGCCCACTATTCATTTTATCGATATTTGTAATCATTACAATTATTGCCCAAACTTGAAACTATTGAAATCAACTGTTTTACTTATAAACTCTATGAACTCACCAACCTTTGTGTTGACACTTTTTAGCATGTTTATCTCAGGTCCTTAATTAATGAGGATGGCACGGAGGGGCGCGGATACTGATAAAAGGCTAAAATCTAATTACCATTCAAAAATTATTTAACAAACTGTAAAACTACTGGGACCTCATTTTGTAAAATCTGATATTCGAATGATAAATCTTTCAAAACGACTCAATTAGTGATCATTTTCTATTATTATTATAATTGTTGTGCCATCGAGTAACACCCAGCTTGAATTTCACTGCGTATCCCGAAAATGGGGGTGTTACACATACACGAGGCCCTCGCCTTGCGCGTAGGCACCAAGGACCCCTCTACGCCTTAGTGTGCCTTGAGCTTTTTAAAACATTATTTCCAAGAATATCCTAAAGTGATGAGAGGGAAAGGAAGATGCTTGAAATTCAACGGTTGAGTGTTTGAGAAGCAACATTAGATTCGAACCATGGTTGAGTAAGGTGTGAGTTTGCATGAGTTAGGATAGAATGGTACATTCTTTGGAATATGCTAAACTTGGAGAGGAAGTGTGGATGTTGAGAGGGAGAATTTGAAAATAAAATCTCAAATTAGTTGTATGTAAAGATGAGTTATAAAGAGAATGTGGGATGCAAAACTTAGGAGCCTATGTTAGAATGTGGGAGACAAGCTTGATTAAATAATGATTGTTTGAATGTGTATGTTGAAGGTTAAGTGTAAGAGAGGTAAGTGTGTAAGAGATGTGAGTTGGCACATTCAAAATCAAGCTTGGGGAGGTATTTTGTGGTGAAGGAATGATGAGAAGTGATTATGGTTTAGGCTTAAGTGAGGAAGAAGAAAAAGAATGTTTAATGTGTAAAAATAGGTGATATGGTGTAAATGATATATTGTCTAGAAGAAGTGAGACAAGATAATGATTGGGAATATTTATAGGAATTTGGGGGTATTAAATGAGATTATAAAGGAATGTGGAATAAGTCATTTGTTTGAAATGTTGGGGACAAAAAAATGATTAAGGAAATGTTTTATGGGGTGTAGAGTAAATGTGATGTGTAGAGAATGTGGGAGTTTGTAAAAACAACGTTTGTTGGGAAGTGATAAAAATATACAAAGGATTATTCATCTTCCAATATCCCAAACTCAAATAATCAAATGGCATAATCCATGATTAAGAAACATTAAGCACAATCTCTAATCACCTAGATACAAATAAGATAAGTGCTTTCACCACAAGTAAAGCAATTCCCATAAAGGGAAAGGATGCATTTACGTAAAGACACTTAGACTTAGTTTGACCAATAAGGGAGTAGAGTTAGGATCAAATAAAAAGAAAAATTAAAATGAGAATGGTAAGAAGAAACCACAACCACACATTTCAGATGTATCTACAAAAAGAGATGCATCTCCCCTTTAAATTTTCTCTCTTATTTGAAATGTGTGGCTGAAAATCCTTCTTATTCTTCTTATTTTTGTTTTTCTTCTTACCGGATCCCTTCCCTAAGGGAGTAAACCCGTTACGTGATTAGAGAATACGTAAACACATATGATCATGTGAATACTTTCGTTTGATGTTATATTGAAAGTATAAATGTCCTAGGTCTGGAAAAAGAGTTCTGGTCTTCGCTAGAGGCATTTGGTAAAGTTGTTTGGAGTTGGCGTTTTGTAAAATGGGAGGATTTGGTTTGGTATCTTTCGAAGTCCAAACCTTGTTGCGAGTTTATCTAATAACTCAATTATCATATACATAGCTGTAATGAGAGAACCACGTTTTTCGGGTAAGAGGAAAGCCGACTTTTATAAATGGAGCCATTTCTAACAGAAGCCTGGCGCGCTGCCAGCTTGCTGGCGCGTCAAAAGCACGCCAGGACCAGTTAGGGTCTGGCTCGATTTTTGTCTATCGTTTGTGATTTTATGTGTTGCAAACATTTATTTGTCATCGTTAAAACATAAAGGAGACTTAGTCAATGTTGCACCAACACATTCTTAGGGCATCACTTCAGCGGTCATTTTTCTCTTCCTTCTGCTCCGAGTTAGAGGAAATGAAAATTTGGACAAGGCGATCTGGACAACACATTGGGGGAAATGGAATGTATTTGAATACGCTTGGCAGTCATTTCGGGTTTTCCAAAACAAAGAAGGTGCATACCATTGTTACACCCAAATTTGTTAGTTTTGTTTGCATTCCTTATGTTCATAGTTTGTTAT
Source organism: Artemisia tridentata subsp. tridentata (assembly GCA_021014915.2). NCBI lineage: Eukaryota > Viridiplantae > Streptophyta > Magnoliopsida > Asterales > Asteraceae > Artemisia > Artemisia tridentata. Next base: position 234,176,143 of record CP139509.1, read on the forward strand.
ATTTTTGCTCTTTTACTTTTAGATAGTTTAAACTTTAACTACTTGATACAATCTGGATTAATACGCCGCTGAAGAGTATTTATTATGGGGTCGTTTGGATTAGTATAATGTGTTGGTTTATTGGTTTACATAAATATGAGGGACTAATACATAGAATCAGGTTGATAAATTTGAAGAGGTTTTTAAAATTCTATTGGCCGTTTACGTTTGCAAAATAAGTTAATTCAAACGCCGTTGAATTGCTGAAGTTAATGCCTGCTTAGCATATGTGATCCATTATTGGGACAGTTAGCTAAAGCTGCTTAAAACTTATGTGTTTTTGAAAAGTCTTGTGATAAGATGTTCTATATAAAAAGTTGTTGTATTGAGTTGGTAGTCGTGTATAGGTTGATAATTTTTTTTAATGCAGTTGAGGATTCAGAAAAACTCTGCGGTTGGAGAGAATATCCAATTCAACTATTGTTCATGATGCACCTGATCCTTATGGTAATCGTATTGTCTCCGGTGCTTTTACTCTGAGCCTTTTTTTTTTTTGGCACTGGCTAATCATTACAGTCAGGTATTATTGTTCGAAATGCCTTAAAATTAGGTTAAAAGGAAATAAATTGAAACTCTCAACGAAAGGCCAATGCATATAAATTCTAAAATTGTTTTTGGCAAGTGAATTTTACTTTATTTTTATGTGGGAGGTTAACACTTAACAAAAGAATGGACACAAAAAGGTCTTTCTGGTCAGCCAGTACCCAAAATAACCTGGTTCGATTTTAACCTGGTGTTGTAGATGCTGTTACTACAACTACATTAAAATTATTAAAGAATTGAAAAATAATTTCCAATTTAAATTTACATTATAATTAGCCTAAAAAATTTGAGATAATACTTAATAAACTTAAGGGCTAATTGTCTAAAAAGGCATCCAACTTGCCACATTTTCTTTTTGTAGGCATCAAACTTTTTTTTCCTAAATTATTCAAATACTTTTTAAATCTTGCTATTGTAGCCATAAATCTGACGTGGGATGATCTAATCAAGAGTTAATTACATAAATTTACATAAATCACCCATGTGGCTCTAAACAATTACACCATTCGTCCTTGAGTCAATTACATAAAAGGTCCCTGTGGCTCTAATAATTTACACCAGTCGTCCTTGAGGCTCTAAACTTAAACGAATCAAGAGTTATTTACATAAATCGTCCATGTGGCCCTAAAAATTTTACACTAGTCGTCCTTGTGGCTCTAAAATTAAAATTGCGCCTAGGCAAGGCTCGAACTCTGGTCTCCCTTATACGTTTTCGCCAATTTTCTTACATTTTCATACGTTTCTTACGTTTTCATACGTTTCGTCCATTTTATACGTTTTCATCCGTTTTTATACATTTTCGTCTGTTTTTTACGTTATCATTCATTTTTATCTGTTTTCTTATGTTTTATCCGTTTTTATATGCTTTCATACGTTTTCTTACGTTTTTGTCCGTTTTATACGTTTTCATCCATTTTTATACGTTTTCGTCCATTTTATAAGTTTTTGTCTGTTTTTATACGTTTCGCCCGTTTTTATACGTTTTCATCCGTTTTTCTTACGTTTTTATCCACTTTATAAGCTTTCATACATTTTCTTACTTTTTTTCCGTTTTTTATATGTTTCCGTCCGTTTTCATACGTTTTCATCCGTTTTTAAACGTTTTCGTCCGTTTTTATACGTTTTCATCCATTCTTATCCGTTTTTCTACGTTCATATCCGTTTTTATATGATTTTATACGTTTTCGCCCATTTTCTTTCTAGTTTCTTACATTTTCATATATTTTTATCCGCTTTTATACGTTTTTGTCCATTCTTATCCATTTTTCTTACGTTTTTATCCGTAAGAAAACGTACAAAACATATAAAAACGCATAAAAATGTTCAAAAACGTACGAAAAGGTACTTAAACGTATAAAAATGTATGAAAACATAAGAAAACACTAAAAACATATAGAACGCATAAAATTGTACAAAAACGTATGAAAAGGTACTAAAACGTATAAAAATGTACAAAACCATTCCAAAACGTATAAGAACGTATCAAAATGGATAATAACGGATAAAAACGTAAGAAAAAATTGCAAACGTATAAAACCGGATGAATACATATAAAAATGGACGAAAACGTATCAAAACGGACGAAAACGTATAAAAACGGATAAAAACGTAACAAAAACGTATAAAATTGTAAAAAAGCGGACGAAAACATATAATAACGGATGAAAACATATAAAAAAGGATGAAAGCATATAAAAACGGACGAGAACGTATCAAAACGGATGAAAACATAAGAAAACGTGTAAAAATATATAATAACGGACGAAAACGTATAAAAACGGACGAAAACATATCAAAACGGATGAAAACATATAAAAATGGATGAAAACGTGTAAAACGGACGAAAACGCATAAAAACGGGTGAAAACGTATAATAACGGACGAAAACATATAAAAACGGATGAAAACGTATAAAAATAAATGAAAACGTATAAAACAGACGAAAATGTATAAAAACGGGCGAAAACGTATAAAAACTGACAGAAACGTACGGAAACGGGTGAAAACATATAAAACGGACGAAAACGTATAAAACGTGGCCCGAGTTGCAAATTTTTATCGATCACGTATAAATATTTGCAACTCGATCACGTATAAAAATGTAGCCCGAGTTGTAAATTTTTATCGATCACGTATAAAAATTTGCAACTCAATCACGTATAAAAATAATTGGATAAAAATGTGAATTAAAAATACTCTTCCAGAAAGATTGCATAAAAGGATAAACGAAAGAGTGTATAACACAACTGGATGCTTGGTCCAGTTGTAAGTGGTTTGTTTGTAAAGCAGTAGACCCAAGTTCGAGCCTCGCCTATGGGCAATTTTAATTATTTCTAGCCACAAGGATGACATGTGTAAATTTTTAGAGCCACAGGTAGGATTTATGTAATTAACTCAAGGACGAATGGTGTAATTTTCTAGAACCACAGGGACGATTTATGTAAATTTATGTATTTAACTCTTGAAAGGACGACATGTGTAAATTATTAGAGACACAGGGACCTTTTATTTAATTGACTGAAAGACGAATGGTATAATGTTTTAGAGCCACATGGACGATTTATGTAAATTTATATAATTAACTCTTGATTAGATCATGTCACGTCAGATTTATAGCTACAATAACAAGATTAATAAAGTATTTGAATACTTTAGGAACAAAAAAAATTTGATGTCTACAAAAGAAAAAGGTGACAAGTTGGATGTCTTTTCAGACAATTAACCCTAAACTTAATGATAAATATGAACACAATAAGTTTTTTTGAAAATAGATACTGAATAATACAACTTTCAAAGTTAATTCATGACTTTTCAGTTGCCCCAGTCTTTATATAATTGATTTTACAAAAAGTTTTCAAGCACATAAATCTAATTTCAAGCCTACAACTTTGCCATTCACAACTTCGAATTTGTTTTAATCTAGATATGTATTCTTAAAAATATCAGCAACTGATGTAGAAATTGAAAACGACCATGCAACTCAGCTTAAGTATGTTACACAGTTTTTACGACATATGAATCTTTGTATTTTTTTTTATCAACCATTGATTTAATGATTCCATGGCCATCTCAGGAAACAGCATATTGAAGATGAACAGACAGTGTTTCAGGTAAAGGTATGTCGTTACGTTATATCTATTTTTGTTGTATCTAATGATGTATGACGATTGACAAATGCACATCTTGAATATATCATAGTTGCAATAATTACAAGTTATAATTTGTACCCTCTAACCGATGCGATTTTTTGACCAGGTACAGAACGTGTAGAAGTTAAAGGCAATGGTTATGCTAAACTACCCTTATGCCCGCCTGACGGGTTGTGGTATTACAAATGGGAAGCTTTGGATCAAAAGATGTGGAAAGAGGAAGAAGAAAGAAACGCTAGAAGGAAAGAGCATGCAAAGGCTGTTAGAGAACTTTGGAAAGAGATTGATGCGATTAAAAGTTTAGAAGAGCATGAGTATAGTGTACTTGAATACCAGAGTGAAGATGACAATATTGAAACGTTCTCATATGACAGTTTTCATGTTGCACATTCTCACGAGTTTTACCTAAATTGCCTTTTTAGAATGTTTATTTTTTCATGGTTAAGACATTTACGAAGCAACAATGTTTGTTTTTTGTTAAAAATATTTACTTTCATATGTTATGTGAGTGTTGCTAATTTGTTCAGCATTCTTTAATGTTTAATGTTACATATGAACTTCAAAAACTTAGTGTATATTACTTTTAAATTTAGTGTTGAGGTTTTATGAAAAAACTGCACAATCAATTTATTTAAGTTCCATGTGAATAGGATTTTTCATGCAACATGTAGTTAATCAAAGACCGATTACACATCTTACATTTTCTGCTAAGCATTGTTCTTTCCATTAAAAGTTTACTCTTCGTACACATGCAATACTAGTGCCTACAAACTCTCCTGCAATGTGCGGGTTGAAATCCTCGTTTCTTATACATTTATCGAATTTAATTATTATTAATAAAGATTATATGCATGCTTTAGAATTATTAATGTATATACAAACGGTCTTGACCAAAGATTCACGTATTAAATTGGAATATTACTAGCCAGCTATCCACGGTTCCAACCGATCTATATTGGAATGTATTTTCCAAATGTATGACTGATCCACTAATGTTAAAAACTTAATTTTTTTCTCCAAAAGACTCTGTCTTCGGGAGCTTCAAATCAAAACAAATACGGTTTATGTATTTCCATAAAATCTACATAGTATTAAATAACAATGTCGCAGTTTTTTGCGTTTTTGTTGAAATTTATCGAATTTCCCCACTAGATTACGTTTGATATTATATATATCTCTTGTTGCTTGTATGTTAAGTTTAAGACTCGTAGTATTGGTGATTCTATAGGTGACCAGACCAGCCTGCCACCTCAGCTTCTCTCACTAAGACCAAACTATGACTAAATGCTCATAATAAGGCGACCCCAGTCACAACCAAAGACATACCCCACAAAAATTAATAAAAAAAATACTTTAACACACACAAACCTTTGCATTTCTAAAGATCGCTTTGCCGACCTAATCAACCAAAAAATTAGAAGGGGTGGTGCGGCTATGGAGGGTAGACCGACCCAACCTTGGGTCTCCATTACGACTAGCCTAACTTTCAACTGCAAATCTGCAATTAATTAAGTGTCTAATTATTCATGTCTATTCATAAATTATATGAAAATAGCCAGGTACCCGTGCGTTGCAGCGGCGGTTACCCTATGATGAAAGTCCAGAGACCAACAAAATAACAATGACGAGCTGAATAACCAGAGAAAAATAAGAAGAAAATGATTCCGGACCAGCCTGGTTCACCCATTTTTACCAATTCTGGCGGTTCTCTCACGTTTTGGGACGACTTTTATTGGCTAGCCAAACCGGTGGCAACTCTGGTTCCCGGTTGAACCCATTTGTCCAGTCCGATTATTAAAATCATATGTACCATCAACTTGTTTGCATATAAATTGTATGAAGATTTTTGTATTTTATTAGTTTGTATAATATGTATAATAATATTTATTTAGATATTTAGATATTTCGCCTTTTAAAGGGTGTTTTAAATATAACATTTATTAAAAGAGTTAAAAATTCAATAAATAAATATGTTGGTAGGTTGTGTTTAATTGATTTATGCTTTATGCTTTATTTGTTGTAATGCTTAATAAATGCAAGAAATGGAATCCTACATTATATTTGGGTGGATTTGGGGAACTAGAGTACTTTACCATTATTATATTTGTGCACAAATTTAACATTTGTTGAAAATCAAAAAAAAAGAACTTCAATTCAGTTACAATTATAATATACATATGCATGCGTATGTTTACGTTGTTGTAATGTAAGCAGGGACGGACCCAGGATTTTTGAGAGAGTGTTGCACAAAAATTTTCTCATAAGTACCAAAAAAAATTTCAATGTTATATAAATTATAAAAATGAAAAACTAGTCAATAAAGTAACAAAAAAAGATTATCAGGGGTTGCACATATCAAGAAATGATGGTTTTCGAAAAAAAATTACACATCGTGATCTAAAATTAGGTGTAGCCTGTGCCACACCCGGCACCAATGTGGGTCCATCCATGAGTGTAAGTGTGTGAATAACTCGAAGTAGCCAACAACATTGTATGGGTTGGTAAACATACTATATCTGAAAGCACTATCAAGATCATAAAGATCCTAAATGCGTAACACTGTATGAATTTTACTTCATAAATGGCCACATACGCGGGGAAGGGATGAGGAAAATATAATAAGGGTGTTCATGGCTTTTTGTATATATATATATATATTTTTTTGGAAGGCGACTTTTATTTTTTGGTTTAGAGTCGCACCCACTATATTGGCAGGCCCTTATCCACCACATACCCAGACTATGTTGTCTGAACCAGGTCCACGCTGGCGCAGTTAGGATTTTTAACGGCTTCCGCCCGGAAACCGTACCGCCTCCACACAAGTTTTCTCGCTGGAGTAACGGCCGGATGAAAACCGGGGCTGACTCGGATTCGAACCTGCACAATATTGACTCACAGGCTCTCTTCTTCATTGTCTATTGACTCACAGGCTCTCTTCTTCATTGCCTAATACCAACAGAGCTTTGTGGCTCTCATATGAAGACTTCCCGGTAGGTCACCCAAACCAGTACTACTTTCACACAGGCTCGCTTAACTGACTAAGCGTTAACCACTATACCACAAAGCCTGATGATCATGGCTTTTTGTATTAGTTGGATGTGCTTAATGCGTGATTTTACCTCTGTATGAGTGATCCGCTAATATGTTTAAAACTTGACTTTTTCACGGAGAGACTCTTTTTTCGGAAGCATCAAATCAAAACAAATATGGTTCATGTATCCACTTAAGATCCACATAGTTTTAAATAAAAATGTCGCATATTTTTGTGTTCATGTTGAATTCATCGAATTTTCCCTCGAGATTAGGTTTGATATTATATCTCTTGTTGCTTGGTATAAAAAGTGTATGATCAAACATTGTTGTAATTATAGCATCATATTGTTAATTACATTGGAGATAAAAGAAGACACAGATTAAAAGATGGTGCTTATATTGGTACCCCTCCTCCATGCCACTACTAGAAAAAGTGCCAATAGCAACGAAAAGATTTCGTTGCTAAATGGCCAAAATTCGTTGTAAAACAATCGTAGCTACAAGGAACGATGATTAAATAATGAGTAAACTGCAAAATACATCCCTGTGTTTTACAGTTTTTGAGACCTTACATCCCTTTCAGAAACTATTGGCATGTTACATCATTCGTTAGCCAAACGTTTGCCACCCTACATCCCTCGTTTACAATGAGGACTAACGGTGCAAATTATTTCTCCGTTATCTCCTAATGAGATAGATAATATTACACCGTTAGCCTTCAGGACTAACAGTATTTGCACCGCTAGTCCTTTTTTTACGTTATCTCCGTTTTTTGTACGTTTTCTCCCTTTTTATTACGTTTTTATCCTTTTTTTGTACGTTTTATCCATTTTTTTCCGTTGTTTTGTACGTTTTATCTGTTTCTATCCATTTTTTGTACGTTTTACCCTTTTTTTTACGTTTTTATCCCTTTTTTTACGTTTTGGTACGTTTTTATCATTTTTTGTACGTTTTATCCTTTTTTTGTGCGTTTTACCCTTTTTTTTACATTATTTATCCGTTTTTGTACGTTTTTATCCGTTTTATGTAGGTTGTATCCATTTTTTGTACGTTTTATCCGTTTTTGTACGTTTTACCATTTTTTTACGTTCTTTTATCCGTTTTTGTATGTTTTTATCCGTTTTTTTGTACATTTTATCCGTTTTTTGTACGTTTTATCCGTTTTAACGGTTTTTATCCTTTTTTTACGTTGTATCCGTTTTTGTACGTTTTCATCCGTTTTTTGTATGTTTTATCCGTTCGTTTACATTATTTCTACGTTTTATCCATTTTTTATACGTTTTATCCTTTTTTTACGTTTATGTAAGTTTTATCCATTTTTATCCATTTTTATCTATTTTTTGTACGTTTTATCCATTTTTATGTTTTTTGTACGTTTTTGTCTGTTTTTTACGTTTCTATCCGTTTTTGTACGTTTTATCCCTTTTTTTACGTTTTAACCATTTTTTATATGTTTTTATCCGTACAAAAACAGATAAAACCTAAAAAAAGAGATAAAACGTACAAAAACGTACAAAAATGAAAAAACTGATAAAAACATAAAAAAACGGATAAAAAAACGGAAAAAACAAACAGATAGAAACGTAAAAAACGCACAAGAAAACGGATAAAACGGATAAAAACGGATAAAAATGTAAATAAAACAACGAAAAAAAACCGTACAAAAACGGATAAAACATACAAAAAACGTAAAAAAAAAGGGGATAAAAACGGATAAATAAAAACGTTCAAAAGCGGATAAAACATAAAAAAAAAATGATAAAACGTACAAAAAAACGGATATAAACAGATAAAACGTACAAAAAACGTAAAAAAACAGATAAAACGTAAAAAAAAGGGATAAAGAACTTTAAAAATGGATAAAACGTACAAAAAACGGATAAAACGTACAAAAAATGTAAAAATAGGATAAAACGTACAAAAATTGGATAAAAAAGTACAAAAAGAGATAAAACGTAAAAAAAAAACGATGAAAAACGTTAAAACGGATAAAATGTACAAAAAAGGGATAAAAACGGATAAAGCGTACAAAAAACGGACAAAAAGGTAAAAAAACGGATAAAATGTACAAAAAACAGATAAACGTAAAAAAAAAAAAGGGATAAAAAACATTAAAAAAACGAATAAAACGTACAAAAAACGTAAAAAGATGGATAAAACGTACAAAAAACGAAGAAACGTACAAAAAACGAATAAAACGTAAAAAAGAGGACTAACGGTGCAAATACCATTAGTCCTGAAGGTTAACGGTGTAATATTATTTATCTCCTTAAGAGATAACGGAGAAATTATTTGCACCGTTAGTCCTCATTGTAAACAAGGGATGTAGGGTGGCAAACGTTTGGCTAACGAATGATGTAACGTGCAAATAGTTTCTGACAAGGATGTAAGGTCTCAAAAACTGTAAACCACAGGGTTGTATTTTGCAGTTTACTCTTAAATAATTAAAAGTTGATAAAAGATGGATTGAGAAAGAATCAAGTGAAGAAACAAAGAACAAATGAAAAATTAATGATAACACATTTGATGTTGACATAGTTACATCGTTTGGTTAGAATTCCTTTATATGAACTCCACTTTTGATGATTCAAGCAGCCACGAAATACACATACACACACACACAGAGAGAGAGAGAGAGAGAGAGAGAGGAGAGATCCACAACTTTGGTTTTGGAGTTGAGATCTGAAATTTCACCTAAAACCAAAGTTGTGGATCTCTTGATTTTGTGAAATTTCAACCAAAAACGAGAGAGAGAGAGAGAGAGAGAGAGCGAGAGCCACAACTTTGGTTTTGGAGTCGAGATCTGAAATTTCACAAGTAACTCCCGTCACAAGTCAAGTCTCCGAAAAATTTGGTTTTTGACACGAGTTAAACACTCGAGATGAAGAGGTGAAATTTCATATCTCGACTCCAAATTTCACCGAAAAATTTGGTTTTTGACGCGAGTTAAACACTCGCGATGAGGAGGTTACATGAAGAGACATGACTAAGGAACGATGATTAAGTTATTAAAAGTTAATAAACGATGGATTGAGAAAGAATAAAGTGAAGAAACGAAGAACAAATAAAGGATTAATGACAACGCATCATATGTGATGCGTGGGTTTTGCAACCTTACAACAGGTTTTACCTCTCGAGGGATCTCAAGAGGCTTACAACCCCACCAGGCAGTGTACCTGACCGATGTAGTATAGTGTAGTGGTAAGTACGGGGGATTGATCGTTCTCCACAGGGAATAGTGTTCGTTAGGTATGAAAAGCTACTCTAATAGGTCTAAGGGTTGAGGAAGATTCTTTTTTTATGTTTTTATATTTTTATGAAAGCAAGTAAAAATCTCGGTTTTGAAGGAGTGGGCGGAATTAGTTGCTAGTCAACTAACCCAAATAACTACAAATGCAAATAAAATAAAATAACAAAAATGAAAAGTTTGGTGGAAACTTATATGTAGAGAAATGTGTTTACTTAGATTTCCTTACTCCCTAACTATCTTTTTACCGGTTAATTAGTGTGTATTAGTTGCGTGAATGACGGGTGTATTCCTTAATACCATTCGTGGGGTGGCGTACGTACTTCCCCAACTCTACAAGCTCCTACTTCACTTCTATGTCGAGCCGGCTAGGAAGCTCCTAACATGGGATCACTAGAATTCGCTTGTGCATTAAATACAACCATAAAAACCTTTAGTACGCCTTTGGTTCATGTTTCTTAAGACGTTCAAGCAAGTTACCGAATAGGAAGTTAGCCAGTTTTCTTAAGCCTAACATAGATAAACAATCATCCAATACAACTAACAACACACTAATAACCAATAATCAATAGCTAGGTTTCATTAGATCTAAGCAAACACAAGATAAATCTAGCCTAACATGTTAAACAAAAGACAAGAACAAGATAAAATCAAACAACACATAGACATATTGAATGATTAATTGACAACTTATCTTTCAATGTAACATGGAAGATCTCAAGGCAAAAAGCCTTGAAAAAGAAGCTAAAAACGTCTTAGGGTTTTCTCCCAAAATTCCACACACAAAGTTCCACACTAATGACAAAAAATTAGAAGACTATATATAGATTTTTGGATCTGACGGCGTCACCTTATGGAGTGTGACGCCGTCACCTCGCCGCTTTTAGGGTTCCCAGATGACCTTCTTGACGCCGTCCCTCTTTAGCTCTTCAAAATCCATTCTGGCTTATCAAGGCTTGACGCCGTCGAACCTTGAACGTGACGCCGTCCCCTTTTGATTTAAGCCATGACGCCCTTGATCAAGTTAAAGCGTGACGCCGTCAGAATTCACATGCTATTTTCACTGGCTTATCATGAGTAAATTTCACGTCCAACTTTTCTTGCCAAGGCATGACGCCGTCCAGAGTAAATTGTGACGCCGTCAAAGGTGACTTTTAGCCGATTTTTGAGACTTTGCCGTTTTCTTCATTTTTATGCTCCAAAAACGTCCAAAATGCCTCCTTTTCCAGATTTCTCCTCAAAAGTACCTAAAATGACAAAAGGAACGATTTAGGGCAATATTTGATCAAATAAATACGATTTAGGGCTTAAATGACCCCTTAAAAGCGGTACACTTTTCGCTTCATCAAATACCCTTACACTTGAGATTTGCTTGTCCTCAAGCAAATGCGCTTTTATTCTAATCAAAATACAAGTTAGGGGTCATTTAATGCAAACATAAAAGTAATTACAACAAATAATCGTTCCACTTCAATCATAATAAGCACGGAGATTATGAACTAGCACCTCACAAGTAGTGTTTAGATACTCACATCTCTCAAGTGTCATCAAAATAAATCTCATAAATGAAAACGGATAATATCTCTCACTACCTGTCATAGCAAATAGATTACCATAGGCTTGGGAAAGGATCGAAAACCTCCTCCACTAGGCGTAAGCACCTAAGATAAACTATCAAAGAGGGCTTTTAAATGGGTTATAACGTTAGGTGTAGGGAAAAGGAAAACACGGTTTTGTTGGATAAAGGATATTTTACTGGTGGCGAGTTAAAGATCTTGATTAATTACATGTACTATACAATGTTGCTAAGCCAAGACTAGACTCAATCTTAAGCTAGAAACGAAATAACAAAATAACAAAAACATAAAACAAACATAAAATGAAACGGGATGGTAGTCCGTATGTTTTTTCTATTTTTCATTTTCTCATTTTTTTTGTATTTTTCTTAATTTTTTCGTTTTTTTTTTTTTTTTTTTTTTTTTTTTTTTTTTTTTTTTTTTTTTTGCATACACTTTTGCCCTACCATCCAAAATAATACATCATAGGGGCATTGCATTCCCCTTACACTTGAACTTTTACATAACTTTACAAATAACTATTTTAATGACTCGAATTAAGATAATTGAAAAACTTGGAGTACTTTTAAAACATTTAGCACATATGGGGGTAATAAATAATGTTCTTCCCCATTACTCCATTACACTAGTACTTTACCCATGAGTCCCAATCGTCCCAAAACAATATGTACAAGGATATGACTCGACTTAGCAACCATGTAATCAATTAGATAATTAACTTGGGTTTAAACAAATGTTGTCACAATAATGCACTAAAAATGAGTGCATACAAGGTAGGCTAAGGCGATTTGGGTGTACATTTTAGTGGGGTGTAACAAATTCTTCCTTTAAGTAAAATGCTTAAAGGTTGAAACGAAAAGATAGGCTCTGAGGGGTGTACTAGGGGTATCGTGTACTAAAAATGAGTACAACGCAAAGGGTGTGGGAGAATTACTTGACCAATGTAGCCAATGTAATTATAACAAAAACACAGGTGTAAAACAATGGGTTAATCCTAATGCCTCTTATCATGTAGTAAATCTAACTACACGAATGTAGTCTCACTTGTGGCCTTGGAATGGTCCTAACGCAAGTTCTAGAATCTAAGTGCTACCGGTACACACATCATAGCATAAATGCTTTTCCTACCAATTCTAGGGGCGAACCTCACATATTTGGGGGTGGAAAATTTTTTAGTGGTACGGTTTTTGTGCTAGTCATATAACTCCTATCCGTGAGACGCTCATTAAGACCAAAGTTTCACTCCTAAATGTTGTAAAAAATTTTAAATTTGGCACTAAAATTACCTTAACAAGTATTTCTCTCAGTTTTATTACACATCTACTATTAAACAAACAAAAATCAAGCGTAATAGTATTCTCTAAAATCGTACTTTTACCCTCCCCTTACACTTAAGATGAACATTGTCCCCAATGTTCAAATAATAAATGTAAAAGCATAAAGTAAAAGAATGAAATCAAATACTCCCCTGATTCGCTCGGTGGATAATGAAATAATACGGTTAAATCTTCTTCCAAAGTAATGTCGAAGCTCCATGACTAATGCATCGCCATAAGCTTGATTCAAAACATTTCCTTGTCCAAAATAACCTGTTAAGCCTGAGAAAACAAACACGAAAACCTGCATAACATCGGCGGGATAAAATCTATATATAAGGATATAATGCTTGTGGAATGATAACTTTGCAGATTCCTGGAGATTATAAGTTGGAGATTTTAATAAAAACTTTTTTAAAAACAAAACTTTCAAAAATTTCTGAAAATTAAATCTGACGCCGTCAGGTTATAAACCCTGACGCCGTCAGAAATGACCTGACAAAAATTTTCATTTTAAGTTTCCGGAAAATTTCTGGAAAAACCTTTACCTTACTTCCTGGAAATCCTGCAAAACATCATTATGACTCGATACAAGCATTTGACTCAAACACACACTAATATGTATGTTAATTTATTATTATTACGATTCATGTTAATCTGTGTTCTAATAAACCGATTTAGATTTCCCTTACACTTAACTTTTGCAAAATACCTTTATATGTAGTTAAGACGAAGTTAAAAACAAAATAAAGCATTTTCACAAATTAGTTTTGAACATGAATCAATACTAATAAAAATTAAACACGCATACGGAAACAAATAAAAACAAACAAACAAATAAATAAACACACAAAGCAAATAAGTATTGGGTTGCCTCCCAAGAAGCGCTTTTCTTTATTAACGAGTCTTGTAGCTAGACTCAAAGTCACGCTACCCTATATAAGTAAGCTCGTCATCGAGGACGTCTTTAGGGTTAAGCTTGGATTGAAGTTTCCTATTGGTCCGCTTAGTACGATATATCTTTTCAAACTTCTCTCCATCCGGGTCATACAATGTCATGTTAATATGCCATGACCCATCTCCATCTTTGGGTGGTTTGTCCCAATCCCACTTTTGATCATCTTCCTCACAAGTCCACTTATTCATTCCTAGGTTAATTGGCAAAACTCCTAGGAACTCAATCATCCTTCTAAAAACTAGAGGGTCTTCAAATGGATCCAATTCGGTGTCCCTAGCCAAGAGTTGTTCTACCGTATGTGTTCGGTTCACAAAGTCCTCTTCTAGGTAAAATGGGCGTTGGGGTCCTATGAAGCCTTTATCTATCCAAGGTCCATATCTAGATGGTCTCCTATTCAACTCTAACCAATGGGGTGTCGGTTCATCACTAGTATCATATGCATGTTTCTTTACATCATAGACTGACCAAGTATCTCCTTCTCCTACCGCTATCTTGGATTCCTTACAATCAATCATAGCACTAGCGGTCGCCAAAAGTCCTCTACCTATCAACAAGGGGCATGTAGGGTCGCTAACCATATCAAGGACGTGGAAATCGGCTAAAATGGTTAGTTTTCCAATGTGTACTAACACGTCCTTAACTACTCCAACCGGGTAAGCAACACTCCCATCCGCTAAACCTATTATCACCTCGGTTTCTTCAAGTTTTCCTAGTTTTAGAGAGGTGTAGAGAGGTAACGGAAGTAGGTTAAGGCTTGATCCAAGATCGGCTAATGTGTCATAAGCCTCCGAATTACCGATCTTGCAAGGTAGAACGAATAAGCCCGGGTCATCTAACTTCTTAGGTAGTTTGTTTTGAACGAAGGCGGTCCCTTTTTCGCCTAACTTGAGCTTCTTTTCATCCAACTCATCAACAACCGGACTTTCAAGGTGGAGCTCCTTGAATTCTTCGTCAAGGTTTTGAGTGGAAGGTGTTTCAACTATGTTGTTGACCAATTTGGATGTCATAACTTCTTGGTCATTTGGAACGACTTGGGTTTGTTTGAAACACGTGCTCATGAAATTGACCGAATAATATTGTGGACAAGAACTAGGGGACGAAACCGATGAAATAGCGTTGACGTTTAGTTTCGGGTTCTTGACCGTGTTGCTAGGGAGTGCTCCCATTTCTCGGTCATTGAGGGCTTTCAACAATGTGTCAATCTTATTGGTCATCTCGCTTTGTTTTTGTTTGAAATCGGCTTCAAACTTGGCTAAACGTGCTTCTTGAGATGCCATAAATTGAGACATCAATCCTTCAAAGTTATTGGTACTACCATTGCCGGAAGGATTGTTGTTGAAAGTACGGTTCGAGTTGGAACCGCTTGATTGGAAACGATTAGGTGGGTTGGAAGAATTGGGTTGTTGTGCGTTTTGGTTTTGTTTCCACCTAAGGTTCGGGTGATTTTTCCATGAGGGGTTGTATGAATCACCATAAGGGTTTGGCTCGGGTTTGAAAGTGTACCACTTGTCTCCCGCTCCGTCGGTACGCGAGGATGCGTAGTCCACAAAAGCTTGTTCGGGGAGTTCCATGCAATCACGAGTGTCATGGGGACCACTACATAATTCACATGAAGAAGTGATTTTGTTCACTTGGCTTGGAGGTTTAGGAGCCTCGTAGGATTTCATGAGAAACTTGACTTGGTCTTCAAGTTCTATGATCCTACGGTCGGAAGTGCTTGAATTGTTCGAAGGCAAAGATATTGCCTTGACCGTTTTATTCAAATCACGGGGATCACTCCAACTTTCGTTGTCATAAAGAGCAAGATCCTCTAGGAGAGCCCATGATTGTTCCGCACTTAGATCACGTAGCTTACCACCGGCCGATTGGTCAATGGTTTGCCTCGTGGAGAGATTGATATGGTCATAGAAGATTTGGACTTGGAGCCAAAGTTTTATGCCATGGTGAGGGACTTTTTGGAGTAAGTCCTTGAATCGAGTCCATGCCTCGTAGAGAGTTTCGCCTTGACGTTGTTGGAACATCAAGATATCATTCCTTAGCTTGGTAGTTCTTCCCGGTGGGAAAAACTGAGCAAGGAAACGAGTGGTGAGATCATCCCAAGAGGTGATGGATCCTGCGGGTTGACGTTCTAGCCATTGACTAGCTTGGTCCCGCAGAGAGAATTGGAAGAGACGCAATCGGGTCGTCTCTCGAGTGGCAACATCAAGGTCTATAGAATCAACGATTTTAAGAAAGTCCTTGAGGTGTTGATTAGGATCTTCAGAACGAAGTCCATGGAATGCGCATCCGCTTTGCACCAACCGGATGGTGTCGGATCGCAAGGGTGTGATATTGGCTCCTTGAGTGAGCTCAATGGTGTTTCGATAGCCATGGTGGCTAGGACGGGAATACTCTCCTAAGGTACGGGCTCTAGGAGGTGGTGGTTGTTGTGGTGGTGGGTTGTTGGGATTAAGGATATTACCATCTTCCATGATGTCGGATGGTATGGTTACGAACAAAGACACGAAGAAAATAGATAGACTAAAGAAAACCTAGAAAAATAAAACAAAAATCTCACTAGAAAGGAATCTAGTGAGTAGACCTATAAAATAAAAATTCAACCTAAACAATAACTATTCCCCGGCAGCGGCGCCAAAAACTTGATGCGTGGGTTTTGCAACCTTACAACAGGTTTTACCTCTCGAGGGATCTCAAGAGGCTTACAACCCCACCAGGCAGTGTACCTGACCGATGTAGTATAGTGTAGTGGTAAGTACGGGGGATTGATCGTTCTCCACAGGGAATAGTGTTCGTTAGGTATGAAAAGCTACTCTAATAGGTCTAAGGGTTGAGGAAGATTCTTTTTTTATGTTTTTATATTTTTATGAAAGCAAGTAAAAATCTAGGTTTTGAAGGAGTGGGCGGAATTAGTTGCTAGTCAACTAACCCAAATAACTACAAATGCAAATAAAATAAAAATAACAAAAATGAAAAGTTTGGTGGAAACTTATATGTAGAGAAATGTGTTTACTTAGATTTCCTTACTCCCTAACTATCTTTTTACCGGTTAATTAGTGTGTATTAGTTGCGTGGATGACGGGTGTATTCCTTAATACCATTCGTGGGGTGGCGTACGTACTTCCCCAACTCTACAAGCTCCTACTTCACTCCTATGTCGAGCCGGCTAGGAAGCTCCTAACATGGGATCACTAGAATTCGCTTGTGCATTAAATACAACCATAAAAACCTTTAGTACGCCTTTGGTTCATGTTTCTTAAGACGTTCAAGCAAGTTACCGAATAGGAAGTTAGCCAGTTTTCTTAAGCCTAACATAGATAAACAATCATCCAATACAACTAACAACACACTAATAACCAATAATCAATAGCTAGGTTTCATTAGATCTAAGCAAACACAAGATAAATCTAGCCTAACATGTTAAACAAAAGACAAGAACAAGATAAAATCAAACAACACATAGACATATTGAATGATTAATTGACAACTTATCTTTCAATGTAACATGGAAGATCTCAAGGCAAAAAGCCTTGAAAAAGAAGCTAAAATCGTCTTAGGGTTTTCTCCCAAAATTCCACACACAAAGTTCCACACTAATGACAAAAAATTAGAAGACTATATATAGATTTTTGGATCTGACGGCGTCACCTTATGGAGTGTGACGCCGTCACCTCG
This sequence comes from Artemisia tridentata subsp. tridentata, assembly GCA_021014915.2. NCBI lineage: Eukaryota > Viridiplantae > Streptophyta > Magnoliopsida > Asterales > Asteraceae > Artemisia > Artemisia tridentata. Next base: position 234,193,677 of record CP139509.1, read on the forward strand.
CCGCTTTTAGGGTTCCCGGATGACCTTCTTGACGCCGTCCCTCTTTAGCTCTTCAAAATCCATTATGGCTTATCAAGGCTTGACGCCGTCGAACCTTGAACGTGACGCCGTCCCCTTTTGATTTAAGCCATGACGCCCTTGATCAAGTTAAAGCGTGACGCCGTCAGAATTCACATGCTATTTTCACTGGCTTATCATGAGTAAATTTCACGTCCAACTTTTCTTGCCAAGGCATGACGCCGTCCAGAGTAAATTGTGACGCCGTCAAAGGTGACTTTTAGCCGATTTTTGAGACTTTGCCGTTTTCTTCATTTTTATGCTCCAAAAACGTCCAAAATGCCTCCTTTTCCAGATTTCTCCTCAAAAGTACCTAAAATGACAAAAGGAACGATTTAGGGCAATATTTGATCAAATAAATACGATTTAGGGCTTAAATGACCCCTTAAAAGCGGTACACTTTTCGCTTCATCACAACGCATCATATGCTGAAAAAGTTACATATTTTTTTGCCATAACTCCTTTATACCAAGTCCGCTTTTAATTATTAAAGAGGACACAAAACCAGGAGAGAGAGAGAGAGAGAGAGAGAGAGAGAGAGAGAGAGAGAGAGAGAGAGAGAGAGAGTTCTACAACTTTGGTTTTGGAACTAAAATATGAAATTTAAACCCGTCAACGCCGCGAGTCAAATCACAAAAAATTCAGTTTTTGATGTAAGTCAAACATTCGCGACGCATGTAGCTGTAAATATGATCATAGCTCCATTATGGTTACATGCGGAGAAATGACCAAGAAACGATGACTAAATGATTAAAATATGATAAAAGATGGATAATCAAGTTAATAAACGAAAAACAAATTAAGAATTGACGAGAACACATCGTATGCTGACATAGTTACATTGTTTTTGTCATAACTATTACATATAAACTCCGCTTTTGATGATTCAAGAGGTCACGTAACCGGGAGAGAGAGATCTACAACTTTCATTTTGGAGCTGAAAGCTAAAATTTTATCCCATTTACGTCGCGAGTCATGACACATAAAACTTCAGTTTGCAACGTGAGTCAAACACTCACGACGATGAAGTTCACGGTTTTAAGACATATAGTCAATGCACGTTATTTATTTTTATAGATAAACCATTTGCATGTTATCATATATGTGCATACGTTATCGTAAGTAGATTAAAATTAAACCGCCGTTAGTTAATAAAATTTAGTAAACTGGTGAAAATTATTTTCTCTACACTCCTTATAAATGTAGTACTATAAAGTAATTTAAAATAAAATTGGTTAACCTGTTTTTTAAAAAAAGGTGGGAATTTTCCCTCCATTTTTTTTTTTATAGATTTAGCAAAATTGATGTTCAAAATTTTTTACGAACAATCTTTGCAACAAATGATTCGTTGCTATATTTACAATTTCGTTGCTAATAATATATGGTTTGATTGTCAAAAATTAAAACTTTGTTGCAATTTTTTTTTTTGCATAGAAACTTTCAGAGAAAGTAGTTGCTCAAAAAGAGAAAGGAACGTTCCCACCAAACTTTGAGAATATAGCAACGAATTTAGCAACTAAAAATTGTTGCTAAATGAAGATTTCATTTTTTTTTTTTTTTTTTTAAATTTCGTTGCTATATTAGTTGTTAATGTGTGAATTTAGCAATGACTTATTGGTTGTTGTAAAATTTTCATTGCTATCAGCACTTTTTCTAGGGTTATGTTAGGGGAAAACCCCCTACATGTGAGACCTCCTTATTTTTAGTCAAATGTATAATCTGATAAAGCAGACAGTACAACCCGATAAAACGTTTAATCATTGGAACACCCCCTACAGGGGTTGTTAGGATAACACAACCCCTTTTTCTATTAGTGTCAACTTTAGATTCTTTTAACAAGCACACTTCCCCACCTATAAGATATAAAGTTATAGTATTATATTTTATGATTTGTCAAAAATGGAAATTTTTGTCGCATTTATCATTCAAACAATTTAAAATTAAGCCATAAAAATTTGAAAAATAAGCCAAAAAAATGAGGGGTATAAATAACCAAAATTACAGGAGTAGTAATATAATAAAACAAATTTATATGACAACTAACGAAAAAAACACAAAAACGAAAAAATAAAAATAAACATATTAGTGCAAGTATTACGATATTTAAACTAAATGATTTTTTAGGTTTTAATAATGAAAAACACTTAACTTGTAATACATAGCGTAAAACGCGCAAGTTACGCCACAAATCATCGAGAGCATACTTACATCAATATCTCTCGACGTCTCAAGTATGCTTCAACATAGGTTCGAAAATGCTTGTTATGTTGCATTACGATCAAACCATTTAACAAACCATTGAGAATGTCTATATAATATGTTTGTGTCACTACGTAAAAGTTGACGTAAACATTTTTATTTAGACATAAGTTTCATTTGACGTAAATCGCTTAGGATACAACTAATGGAACTATAAAACTTGGTTAATGATCAAAGAAATATTTTTTTCACACACTTTACATTTTAACACATTAAATTTTAGTACAAAACATTTTTACAAAGGTTAATTTTCAAATTATTTTGTACAAGTAAGAAATCTTTTAATAAAATGTAAATTTAAATTTGAAATTTGAAATTTGAATTTGATCTCTAGAAACACAATCTTGCAAGATTATGTAAGATTTAGCTAAGATCAATTTGTGAGCCATCACAAAAGACAAATAAGAGATGGAATCTGGCATGGGACGACTCTCTTATTTGTCAACATATGGCTCCTTTAATTGTCGACGGTTTCTTTAAATATAAGGGTGTCGTTGGTGGAGCGTCCCGCTTTTATTTGCCTATAAATAGTGGCTCATTTGCATACTTTCAAATAACACATTTTGCACACATTCAAACCAGGTTTTTGGTGCAATATCTAATACTTTTTCATGTTCTTTAAACTATTGTTAACCCTTGATCATAATGCTTCTAACTCTCATTTGTTGTAAGCATATTTCTACTTGATGATCCATCCAAGCAAGCTTAAGGATCTTGCCATCCACATATATATGAAGATCCATCACAACAAGATTAGTGCACTTGTTATCTTCATCCCTTGAAGGCTTCTTATCTATAGAAGTTCAACCTCATCAAGCTTAGATTTCTTGATGATTAGATTAGACACTTATATCCATTTGACAACTATGTCTTGGATCACACATTATATCACCACCACATACCACCTTGTATCACAAACTATCCACCAAAATAGATGTTAGATGGTTTATTTTAGGCCTTAAAACACAAGGTTTATTATGTTGGGCCACAAAACATAATGGGTTTAGTTGTACCCGAAAAAGAACTCGATATTTAGCTTATTATTGGTAAACTTGTAAGCGGTTAGATGGTTTATGTATTTAGGCCTTAAAATACAATGTTTTTTATGTTGGGCAATAAAACATAACGGGTTTGGTTGTACACGAAGAAGAACTAGATATCTAGCTTAGTATCGGAAATATTGTAAGCGACGTTATAAAGTTTTCTCCGCCGATAAGGGAGCTTTTTGACTAGTGAAGTAACTCTCGTGTTGGGTACTCGGGGAGTGGAGTAGGGAGAAGAGGAGCTTCATGATCGAACCACTATAAATCATCGTGTCTGATTTTCGTTTTCTTTTACTTATCGCTTTACGTTTATATTTGCATTTATCACTTTACATTTATATTTGCATTGTGTTTATGTTTGTGTGGCTTGTTGCTTGTATGCGTTGATTATGTTTGTTTTGTGGCTTGTGTTTATATTGTGTTTATGTTTGTGTTGTGATGACATGCATAACTTAATGCTCTTTACTATCTCTAGTTGTTGTAGAACTATTATTGCCACTTTTCTTATTGTGTCACCCTTGATTGGTTATTTGATACAAAAAAATTATGTTTTTAAACGGGAATGTATTCACCCCCTTTACATTTTTTACAAAACCTTTAGAGGTATGAATATCCCATCTTTTTTGGTATATACCTATGCACTTTTTAGGCAAGATATAAGCTATAAATTGAAAACGAAAATGTGCACAAATTAAACATTTGTTGTAGTAGTACAACTTCAATTCAGGTACGATCAAGGGCGGAGCTTAGTGAGGACCAGGAAGGGGCCCGGACCCCTAGGCCTAAGCCCTTTAGTGTATTTTTTCGCGATTTCATGTGTTAATTTTTTTTTCATCTCGGTCTTCCCATATAATGTTTTTCAGGAAAAATTTTTGTTTCGGCCCTCCCATCTAATGTTTTTCGGGAAAAAAATTTGTTTCGGCCCTCCCACAAAATTTTTTCTAGCTCCGCCACTAGGTACAATTATAATGTATGCGCGCATATGTTTATGTATGTTCGTAGTGTATGTGTGTGAATAATTCGAAGTAGCCAACATCATTGTGGGTGTGTTTGCCAAAAATTGCTGGTGCTAGTGTTGGTGCTGGTGCTGGTGCTGGTGCTGGTGCTGATGCTGGTACTGGTGCTGAAAAAGATTAAAAATGTAGTTTTTTTTTTTTTTTTTTTTTTTTTTTTTTTTTTTTTTGGTAGTAGTGTTTGGCAAACTAGCTGTAATTGTAGATTAAAAGTGTAAAATGACGTAATTGGACATACAAATAACAAACCCAACAAGAATAAGAATAATAAATAAAATTATTAATATAAATCATAAATATGTAGCATTGCATGAAAATCCATGTAAAAATACAAACAACGTTAAAATGATGTTAAATTATCATCCACGATGTGCATTCCATATTAAAGTAGCAAAATCGCAAGTTGCCATTACGTTGAAAGTAGGTACCCCTTTTCTACCTATATAGGGTACTTGTTGATTCTCGTCATGTTTACAAGTGGAAGATTAATATTGATAAGAGTTCAATACATATATATTTCAATCAGCGGATTCAGTTTGTGATCTCCAAGAAGCATTTTCTAATGACAGTGTTCAAGATGATAAAGAAGAAATCAAGAGGATAAAGAAAATACGTGACTAGCTTGATGGCCGTATGTTTTGTGGCTATGAAAGTAGGGTTTTATTATGATTTATAATGAACGTGGGTTTTTTGAAGGTTAAAATGGTAATTATACAAAAAATAATCTTTAATCCTTTCTGAAAAGCTGGTTGGATGAACTTTTAATTTTAGAGATTATTTTTCCTATAATCTTTCATAATCTTGGCAGCCAAACGATACTACTTTTTGGACAATAGATTATTTTGTTAAAAAAAAAGCTATAACCCCCATAATCTCTCAATAATCTGGGTTACCAAACACAGCCTGTATGGGTTGGCAAGCTATATATCCTAAGGCACTACCAAGATCATAAAGATCGCAAATGCGTAACACTGTCTGCATTTAACTCTCATAAATGGCCACATATGCGGGGAGGGGACGAGGAAAATATAATGAGGGCGTTCATAGCTGTTTGTATTATTTTGATATGTTTAATGAGTTGTTGTACCTATCTCTTGATGGTGCATCTATATATATGCATGCAATAACATGTCGTTAATAATCATTATCAAAATGTTATATTTTATCAACACTTCAATAGTCGTATGTCGGGTATGCATATTATGAATTTTTCAATCTTGTACCCTATGGAGGCAAAAAGGGCACAAAAAGAACTCGGGAAAAACCCACATATTATTATTATAGAGGCCTACTAGAAATTCAATTGCTATACATGGCTGCATTTTTGGTTGGAAGTACTCATGATTTTTGAAGCTACTTAGAAAATGAAACCTAATAATTGCAAATGTACATCCACATAGCTTTAGGCTAACGATATCAAAAGTGTCTTAGCAGTCATAAATTATGGGATCAATCAAGTCCAATTCGACTCGGAGCGTGATCCATGCAAGTGTCATAAATTGAACATGTTCAATATTGCACTTATTTAAAGTCACAAATTGCCACTTAATTCCAAGGGTGGGGGAATAGGAAATGGGCATTCAAGGCTATAAAGAAATGACTAATTATGTAAATCAGAAAATGTTGCAAGGCGACAAATGTAAGTTTAAAACTTTTTCTTGTTTTATTTGTGTTTTGCTGCAGCTACGCTGCCTGCTGTATGCAACATGCCAACATGCTTTCCCCATAGGAAATATATAACTTGAGAACTTTGAAAGCTAAATAAAACTTCACGTTAGTGAGAATTTCATATATATTACTAGTATGAGAGTGAATAGTTAGAGCATCCAAATGGTTATGTAAGAAGCTTTTCAATCAAATAGTTGTTGGTTCAAGTACTATTTAAAACATATGAGATAAATTAACTTGTGGTGGAAAAATTGTGAGATAGTTAAAATTACTATTTAAAAAACGTTAAAAAAAATATTAACTAAAAAAAAAAATTGACTATCGTTTATATAACTCTAACTGATGTTACTATTTCTTTTCAACAATGTAGAAAATATATAGTTAAGAGTTAATTTCATAAATGGTCCCTGTGGTCTGTCGGATTTAACGGGTTTAGTCCCTTTACTTTTTTTTAACAGATTCAGTCCCAGTGGTTGCGACCTATATCGGGTTTGGTCCATTAACCAATTTTTCTGTTAGTTTGACCGTTAAGTTGGTCATGTGACGTGCACATGGGAGGGTAATTCTGTCATTTCGATCCTAACCCTTCTTCTTTATAAACAATTTCACCAACACACACAAACACACTCCCAAGTCCCAACCATCACCACTTGTAATATGCTATCATCACCCTATCCCAACAACCACCCCCGCAGGGCGCTGACCACCTCGACCACCACCAAACCGCAACAATCACAACCACGGATCTGGGCGGATCTTGACCAGATCCGGTTGGATCTACTGGTGGTGGTTTCGTGGTGGTTGTGATGAGGCCATGAGGGTTTGGTGGTTGTGGTTTTTTGTGGTGGCGATGAGGTTTAGATGGTGGTAGGTTCGTGGATATTATGATGATGGTGATGGGGTTTTTAGGGTGTTGAGATTGAATAATTGTGAGAATTATCAGGTTTGGATTGATTACGAGGGTTTTGAGATTAATGTACTATGGCTCCTGTTGGTGTTAAGAAGTCGAGAAGGAGTTTAATGAATATTTTCTTGAATTTAAGTGATGTTTTTAGGATGAAATGTATGTTGGATTTACTGTTGCTACTAGTGCTTTGACTTAAAATGACAGCCCTTTATAAATGGTCGTATTTGTTGGGTAAAGAGATACAATTAAGAAAAGAGATGCTTGGTTCGGCTTATGAATGAGTTGTTGAAGGTAACAAGGAAAACGGGTTGGGTTTATATATATATATATATATATATATATATATATATATATATATAATATATATATATATATATATATATATATATTTTTAATAGATCTGAAAATTGAAAGTGAGAATGGTTGGAAGGATGTATAGGTTTGGTTATGGTGATGTTGGTTTTTCTTAGCTCAAATACGTGAGATATAAAATTGTTAGTAATATTATTAACACTAAATTTAAGTTAGTGTGTGTATGAATATGTGTTTAGATATCTTTGTGGTTTAAGTCAATTTTTGGTGTTTGAATTTGAAGGTTTTTGCTTAAATAAGTTTTGGCGGATTTAGTTATGTTGATTATTGTGGGTTTTGATTTAATTGTGTTCATGGTTGTGTATTTGTGTACAATTGGTTTGTTCAATAATACTGAAGATGGTGTTTTGCTTGGGGTTGTCGGAAATTCACTGTAGTGGCCGAAAATAATGATGAAGAAGATGACTTGGGTGATGAAAATGAAATAATAATAATAATAATATGGTATTTTTGTCATTTTATGTCATCAAACAAGCATTTAACAGTCAAACTAACGAAAATATTCGTTAAGGGACCATAACTGTTATGGGTCGCAACCACAGGGAGATGATCCGTAAAAAAAAAGTAAAAAGACTATATCCATTAAACCTGACAGATCACAGGGACCATTTATGAAATTAACTCTAATCTTTATAATAATGAGAAACTCTATTATAATATTAGTATAAGGAAAATGAGAGTTAGGTAGCTGAGATCGTGGGTTTGCATCCACAAAAGTTCCCTCACCTACACTCCGATACCAACTTCACCACTCCTTTACCCTTTAATAAACTACCCTCCACTACTTTTCATTTCCCTTCACCTGCCCCCAAAAACCTTATTCTATTTTCGTCAAATTTACAAATTCAAGGTGTGGTAATTCACATGAACATGGCGTCCAATATTTTTTCAAAAGGTTTAAACAGGGGAACTGTCATGATTTTGTGCATTCGTATAAGTCGAATGACTTTTCTTAAGGCTCGATCCTAAGCAATGTTGAGCTAATGAGCTGTCACAGTAACTTTTAACGTGAGTTGTGATTAAACTCGTGACGTTTTCTCAAATGGTCTTAATTGACCGGATAGAATATAATGTTCATGAATAAATACGTTTAATCGATATTCGATGGACGATGATTAATACTATCAATTAATCAATTCATATTCATGCATTGCAGATTTTGGAAAACATCACTCTTTCAAGTTTTATACTTTTTCAAGAGCTTAGTAAAATATCTTTATATCTATAAAGCGACACAAAGTTTTATTATAGCGTGCCTTAAGTGACAGGTCGCTTTTCTCCTCATGACATGTGTGTTTTATTTTATGATTCTACTAACTTTCCCTCAGCCATGCATGTTTCCTACCTTTGATTGTCACCGGTTCCGGCCTATCTCTCACTCAAAATTCTATCACTCACTATCAACTAAGCGCCTTATGTCAGATCATTTATTTACTTTTTTCATAACTCACTTTAATTTTTGTTGGCATCACCATCACTCAGTGAGCTGGCAAATTGGGTACCTGTTAAAACCTGTTAAAGGAAAAAATGTACTATGCAATTTTTTGATTTTTTAAAATAATTGTTTTCAGTATTAGAGGATTCAATATTTAACTTTTTTGATATATAAAACGTATAACTGCCACACTCAAACTACCAAAGCCAAGTGTTAAACGAGTCATTTTGAGGTTTGAAACTTGTGTTATTCGCGCGCTCCGAACCTGTTAAGACACGATTTGCCAGCTCTATCACTCACCCAAAATCCCATCACTCACTTCAATTTTCTTTTTTTTTAAACAAAACTAAAATTCCATTAAAATTAAAAAACATTATATAATATTACTAAAAAACATAAAATAACTGAAATTTCATTAAAATTAAAAACCTTACATAAAATTTAATAAAAAAAACCTTAAAACTAAATTAAAACTAACGTAAAAACATTAAAACTTAACTTAAAAACATTAAATCCTACAAACTACACAACCAACCGTATTTGGCGCATATCTCGCGTTTCCTACTGATGACGAATTTCATAAAAGCCGGGTCTGGGATATTGTCGTGCGGGGCCATAACGAACTTCATGTCACGATTGTAGACCTCCCCGTCAATAAACTTGAAATATTCTTCGTCCTTTTTCTTTTGAACCTCCAACTACGCCTTCAATAAACTTTCCTTTTCGGCCGTGTAACTTGCGAAGGTATCACGAATCGAACTCCGGCTTGAATCTTCATAATTACCCTTTTTTTGCCTGTCGATTGACGTGATGGAGCAGTGTTATCGTTGAGGTTCGGTAAGTGACAGTCGAAATCTTCCTCGTTTGTTGGCGTTTGAGCGTTACTTTACTCGGACGACTTTCTTTTTGTTGGGTCATGAAAAATCCAAGAATGCTTCAAACATGATTTGGACACAAATTAACTAAGTGTTAACATAAACCTAGAACAATTCAAGTCACTGAGAGAACAGCCTCTCAGTGAGTCATCTTCAGGATGCTTAAGGCGAATTCAAGAAGAAGGATTCACTACTCAGGAAGGCGGTAGTCCCTGAGTAGGACTTAAGCCAAAGAAGAAGATGATGGTTCAGTGAGTGTTGGACAAGAACTCACTGAACCCCAGTCTCCTTAACCAACAAAGTGATTGAAGGACTGAGGAACCAACGCCTGAAGAAAAGGCGGGAACAATAGGGAAAAGATCTGAGAAGATAATAGTGTCAGCCCAACACTCTTCTCTTGTCAGATCCAACCTTCCCTATTGCGGCTAAAAGTCTTGGAGTGTCAGCCAACAACTCCCAAAGTCTTATTAGCCCTTTCCTATTGGTTCTTGGAAATGACAATTACTTTTTGTAATTGTCAGACACGCAACCTCAACAACTTGTATTATATTTAATCACTTATACTTAGATTACTTGTGTATAATTAGATAAGATGGGAGAGAAGTTAAAGTGTGCTTTGTATATTGAAAGTCTTGAACTTTTACAAAGGAACTTCTCTCCTACAAAGAGTATACAACTCACTGAGATAGCTCAGTGGGTATATTGTTACCACTCAAGCAAAACTTGAGTTTCGATAGGAGACACCCCATACCCTTGTCTATTCAATCCCAAGTGTTTGTTTCGCAAAACACTTGGGTATAGATTCTTGGAATTATTTCTAATAAGAATTTAAACGTTGAAAAATATTGTTGTCTTTATATTCACGTTTTATAACTGTTAGAATTAATCTTAAACATTGTATTAGTCATAAACACAAATAGATTAACTTTCTAGTTAATTCTAATCGTGTAAAGGGACTAACAAGTGGTATCAGAGCCTCTGGTTTATAAAATCTTTTAAACTAACCAAGAGTGCTCTAGGTTTTAAAACCAAGATCCTACTATGGCTGATATCAATGTACCCCAGCTAGTCGACAAAAAGGGTGGCAGCTACTCAGCTGTTGCACCCAGACTTGAAGCTGGGAAATTTAGCAAATGGAAGAAGCGTATGATTTGCTATCTTACTGGTATGGAACCCTACTACATCACCTGTATCAGGGATGGCCCATTTGTCCCAAAGACTGCCACAGGGCTAAACAAGCCTGAGGCCCAATGGACCATTGATGAGAGGAGGGTGGTCAATCAAGACCAACGCCTGAAAAACATCCTTATATCATGTCTTCCTGACGATGTAATGGAATCAGTCATCAACTGTCTAACAGCCAAGCAAACTTGGGATGACTTGGTAAACAGCTTTGAGGGTCCCTTAGATACCAAGGAAAATAGGGTCATGGACCTTAAACTTGAGTATAATACTTTCAGGGCAAAAGACTCTGAAAGTCTCTCACAGACCTACACCAGATACAAGACTTTGATAAATGAATTATCAAATGATGGTGTTGTACTGTCCAAACATGAGACAAATGTTGGCTTTGTCAACAGTCTCCCTGAGAAGTGGCTCAACTTCTCACAAGGCCTGAGGAATGCTAACCACATTCAGATGTGCGTGTCGTTGTTCAAGTTTTAAAATTTATAAACACGATTTATCCAATTATCTAATCACACATACGAGCAAGTATACTCGTCCGTGGTAGTAAAGGTGGGTAAGTCGAGATCGTCCCAAGGGAATTGGGGTTTAGGTTTAGTAAATAAGTTTTAGCAAAATGGAGTGTCAATCCAATTTGAAGCAAATTCTAAAAACAAACAAGCAAGGTTCAATCAATCAAAAACTAATATACTTGTGTGTAGGTTCCATGACAATTGTTTAGAGTAACCAATCAAGTTGGGTGTTACTTGTAATGATGCACAACTTAAAATGAATGATTCACAATCTATGGTTTTTGTCATGAGAAATCATATCTAAGAATTCAATCTTCTAGTTAACTCCTTTCGGCCATGATTAACTATTACGATAATTCTATTAAGTCATTTTTGTTGTTTGAAAGCATTTCTTATCTTAAGAATTCCTACGAATCCTTTCGGCCTTTTTCGTGATGAAATCGTTTCCAAATCCATTTTAATGAGTAAAGGTGTTGCTTGTCACACACTACAATCCATACTAATTCGTGCACTAACTTTTGGAATAAAAGCATAAAGAAAACTCCTTTCGGCCTTTGTGAATCTTTGAAATTGTTTTTACCAACTAATTAAGCAAGATTAGATTTTATCTCAACAAACTCATAAAACAAGATATGTTTTCATGCATCACTATGATAAGATTACTCCAACAATTGTCACATCATCCACACACAAGTATAATTAAATTACTCCATAACAATCATAATCAAACAAAAGTAATTAACCAAACTTTCATTCATCATATAGTAAAAGTAAAAGTAGTTCATGATAACTCAACAAGAAATACCTAATCAAGGAATTACAAGAACTAGAATTGTGGAACTATAGCAATCCACACTCCTCCAATCGCCTATTATCACAAGTAAACAACTCCACACACGGACGCAACTCTTGAGACTCGAACTCAAGATCTCCTGGACGTTTTCACAGCAACTACAAGCTTTCGGGCAATAATAATAAAGTGGTGTAGCTTTTTTAGGTTATGTCACTTCCCCCAAAAGAACTCTCTTTGTAAACTAACTAAGGGTTCCTTAAATAAGTGAGGAAACCCTTATTATCCAAGTAAAAACGTCCCATATGATTTAACAGCCGAGAAATGATAAGCCTCAATGATTATGGGGCTTAAATTCACCATTTAATGCAACTTTGTAACTTCAGTGTCGGCCAACCGATCGGTATTTGGCTCCTACCGATCGGTTGGAGCTCTCGGTGTCTCCAACTTCAATCCATCCGAATCGGATGGATGATTCTGCCATGCACTTTTATTTTCTTTTATTCTCTTCTCGTTACGTGCTTGATCCTTTGCTGTACCACTAATTTCCTTCATAGAACTTGATCTTTTCTTGATATATAAAGCATAGAAGTCTTGGTCTAATCAATTCTTTGAAGTATCATGTGGTTTCTTTCTCGTAATTCTCCTTATGTGCATAATCTCTTCATTTCTTCGTGTTTTCCTCCACTTTTCCTGTACTTGGCTATATTTACTTGCATACACACTTTTTCATCATTTAGCAACAAATACATGCAAATATAACCAAATATGATGCACAAAACTAGCAATAACGCACCTAAAAACATGTTAGATTTAAGCGTTATCAAATCCCCCACACTTGAGTTTTGCTCGCCCTCGAGCAAGTCTAATTTTTAGAAAAACTGAGCTCAATGGTATTTTCATTATGTTCATGAAAAAATCCTTGAAATGTATGCAAATTAAATTGAGCTTTGTTAACATCACCAAGCACCTCACAAAGGAAATTTTAAATTCACACAACTCTCGATGGTAGATTTGATTGTAGATCACTCAATTGCTCAGACGCGATTCATGTCTCTTACCATAAGCTTGTACTTGTATCAAAACAACAAAATAAAACATCAAAGAGGTCTTTTATTTGGGTTTAGGCTTCAAAAGGGGTTTTGATTACCTAGCTAATGTATAGATATTTCATACAAGAACATCATAGCTCGATAACAACGAATCCTTGTGTAGTCAAGCAACGGATGGTCACTAGATCGTGCCTTGGTTCGCTAACGACGTTACTTGCATAACGGATGGTCACCAATTTATTCACCAGATCGCTAACAACGCTTTTCAACTACCCAAAAACTCGGATGGTCACTAGAACATACATGTGCTACATATCTAAACAAAACCATCACTAAATCCGAATGCTCGAATAAAGTAATTGGTAAGGGAAAGGGATAAGACATGGGAATTTGATTTGGTTCTAAAAAAAAAACAAACAAGAATCAAGCCCAAATTCAATCCTAACTCTTTACATCACAAATGATTACTCACCAAACTTCTTCGATCATTATTCCGCATTTCATATAAAATCCATCTTCCATAATAGCTCTTTGAATATCTTATTTTCACACATACATAGCTCATTGGCTTTTCTTTTCTTTTTCTATTTTTTTTTCTCAACACCCCCACACTTTGGATGAGCACACGCTACAAAAAATATAAATAAGAGTAGCGACCTCCTTCTTCATTGAAACAACATATACACATACAAGGTGTGGTCAATCATGCAATCATCAAAAATAAATAGTTTCGAACTTCATTTGGTCTTGATTCGGGAAAGTCTAAGGTGTATGGTGCAATAATTTCTGGGTTAAATCAAAAGAAAAGATAGGCTCAAAAGGGTGTAACTAAGGGTATCTAGCATATAATGCTAACAAATGGGTTCCAATTACTAAGGACAACTAACCGATGTGGTTAGCAAAAATGTATTGTAAACGGAAGGCCATTTGGTGAAAATCCTAATTTGCCTCTTATCATTTGAATATATTTTATTACTTGAAAGTAATTTTAACCGTAATGCATAACAAGTACAAGTTCTAGAATCGACATAATCACCGGCACACTCATACGAAATACTTGAAAGTAATTTCGGAGTTTACGCTTCCTTTGAACTTTCATGATTTCCACATAACATCCATCTTGCCAAATAGCTAGCAACCAACCAAGACTTGACTATGGATAAGGCTAGGCTAAAAAGGTGTAAAATCTTTTTGAATTTTTCTGGATTGTATCAAAAGAAAAGATAGGCTCGGTGGGTGTAACTAGGGGTATCTAGCATTAAAGACAAATGCTAACAAATGGGTCCATATGAGTGGTTAACTAGCCAATGTAGCTAGCTAATATAGCATTATATGAAAATGGAAGGCCATTTGGGATAAAACCTAAGGTTGCCTCTTATCACGCATATACACTTATATCACAAATGAAATGTGATCTCACAACGGTCTCGTAATGATTTACAGGTACAAGTTATAGAATAAATAAAATCACCGGCACACTCATAGCAAAAGATCTAAGCATAAAAGATGTATGCTATATATAGAACAGGCTCAAATCCTCACACTTTAGTGGAAAGGGCTATAATCTGTGCTAGCTAATGTTATCGATCCCAGAATGGATAGCAATATTAATCGGGACACATCTCGAATTTTCAAAATTACAGATTTCACCAGTGGATAAATCCAGTTATTCTATAATATGATCTTTAAAATGACAAAAGACTAGATTACAAGGGCAAACAAAATTTTAAAATTCAGCTCGAAACTACAGTCTATTCTTATTTTCCTATTCACCCCCCCCACACTTAAGTTAAGCATTGTCCTCAATGTGATAAATGACAAAGAATGAAATAGGGAAATAAGAGAATAAACCGTATTTTTTTCTCATGAGGAGTCTTGATCCTAGCGTCCAAGCTTCGAAATCATTATCTGCAGTAATCTAAAAACAAAAGAGACACATGATGCGTGGGTTTTGTAACCTTACAACAGGTTTTACCTCTCGAGGGATCTCAAGAGGCTTACAACCCCACCAGGCAGTGTACCTGACCGATGTAGTATAGTGTAGTGGTAAGTACGGGGGATTGATCGTTCTCCACAGGGAATAGTGTTCGTTAGGTATGAAAAGCTACTCTAATAGGTCTAAAGGTTGAGGAAGATTCTTTTTATGTTTTTATATTTTTTTATGAAAGCAAGTAAAATCTCGGTTTTGAAGGAGTGGGCGGAATTAGTTGCTAGTCAACTAACCCAAATAACTACAAATGCAAATAAAATAAATAACAAAAATGAAAATGTGGTGAGAAACTTATGTGTAGAGAAATGTGTTTACTTAGATTTCCTTACTCCCTAACTATCTTTTACCGGTTAATTAGTGTGTATTAGTCACGTGGATGACGGGTGTATTCCTTAATACCATTCGTGGGGTGGCGTACTTACTTCCCCAACTCTACAAGCTCCTACTTCACTCCTATGTCGAGCCGGTTAGGAAGCTCCTAACATGGGATCACTAGAATTCGCTTGTGCATTAAATACAACCATAAAAACCTTTAGTACGCATTTGGTTCATGTTTCTTAAGACGTTCAAGCAAGTTACCGAATAGGAAGTTAGCCAGTTTTCTTAAGCCTAACATAGATAAACAATCATCCAATACAACTAACAACACACTAATAACCAATAATCAATAGCTAGGTTTCATTAGATCTAAGCAAACATAAGATCAATTTAGCCTAACATGTTAATCAAAAGACAAGAATAAGATAAAATCAAACAACACATAGACATATTGAATGATTAATTGATAACTTATCTTCAATGTAACATGAAAGATCTCAAGGCAAAAAGCCTTGAAAAAGAAGCTAAATTCGTCTTAGGGTTTTCTCCCAAAATTCCACACACTAAGTTCTCCCTAATGACAAAAAATTAGAAAACTATATATAGATTTTTGGATCTGACGGCGTCACGTTATGGAGTGTGACGCCGTCACCTCGCCGCTTTTAGGGTCCCCGGATGACCTTCTTGACGCCGTCCCTCTTTAGCTCTTCAAAAATCCATTCTGGCTTATCAAGGCTTGACGCCGTCGAACCTTGAACGTGACGCCGTCCCCTTTTGATTTAAGCCGTGACGCCCTTGATCAAGTTAAAGCGTGACGCCGTCAGAATTCACATGCTATTTTCACTGGCTTATCATGAGTAAATTTCACGTCCAACTTTTCTTGCCAAGGCATGACGCCGTCTGGGGTAAATTGTGACGCCGTCAAAGGTAACTTTTAGCCGATTTTTGAGACTTTGCCGTTTTCTTCACTTTTATGCTCCAAAAACGTCCAAAATGCCTCCTTTTCCAGATTTCTCCTCAAAAGTACCTAAAATGACAAAAGGAACGATTTAGGGCAATATTTGATCAAATAAATACGATTTAGGGCTTAAATGACCCCTTAAAAGCGGTACACTTTTCGCTTCATCAACACACATACGAAATATTTCTTCGCTTTATTCAAAAGACAGTGATACACCCCCACACTTAAGTTCAACTAAGCAATTTAGAAAAACTTTGGGGTTTAATCACTAGAAAATAAAAATGAAAAATAAACATAGCAAACACACGGGTTGCCTCCCGAGAAGCGCTTGTTTTATTAACGAGTCATCAGCCGGACTCGAACTTCTCTCTCTTCATGTTGGTGAACTTGCTGACTTCTTCTTTGGAAATTTTGGAACGTACAGCACATTTCCAATCACTATTCCTTCTCCAGTTTCATCTATGTATTCCAGCTTAACTTTCTCCCACGGTCTTGGTAGAACATCATAGATATAACCAGCATCTTCGGCCCATGAAGTGTTTTTCTTGAAATCGGCCGGGAAGGGTGACATAAAGGTTATAGCTTCATATTCGGATTCAGGCGGAATCTCTTGAATAGAAACTTCATTCATCTGCTCCTTGTCATAGTATAACTTAATTCGGTGCCCATTAACAATGAAACTTCCACCATGTTTGTCATGCAATTCAACATATCCGGATGGAAATCCATGTTTCACTGTATACGGTCCGAACCATTTCGGTTTCAGCTTGGGAGCTTTGAACTTATACTTCATGTTAAAAAGCAGAACTTTGTCTCCAGCTTTGAATTCTTTTCTGATTCTTAGCTTTCTATCATGATAAGCTTTTGTTCTTGCTTTGTAAAGTTTGGAGTTCTCATAAGCTTGTAGTCTAAGCTCATCGAGTTCATGCAATTGCAAAAATCTCTTTTCTCCAGCTACTTTGAGGTCTGGGTTACAGTTTCTTAATGCCCAGTAAGCGCGATGTTCGATTTCGAACGGCAAATGACAAGTTTTTCCATACAACAATCTGTATGGTGTTGTACCAATTGGTGTTTTGTAAGCCGTGCGAAATGCCCACAGAGCATCATCTAGTTTTCTCGACCAAATGGCGGGATTGTCTTTAACCATTTTTTCGAGTATCCTTTTTAAGGCTCTGTTGGTATTTTCGACTTGACCACTGGTCCGGGGGTGATAAGCTGTAGCGAAACGATGATGAACTCCATATCGCTTCATAATTTTCTCCATTTGTTTGTTACAGAAATGGGTTCCACGATCACTTATCAAAGCTTTAGGAATCCCATAACGAGCGAAAAGCTTTTTGAGAAAATTAACAACTACTCGTGCATCATTTGTGGGTAGAGCTTCCGCTTCAGCCCATTTGGAAACGTAATCAATAGCAACGAGAATGTATTCGTATTTGTGTGATTTAGGAAACGCTCCCATGAAATCAATTCCCCAAATATCGAATAATTCACAGACTTGAATGCTCTTCTGAGGCATTTCATCTCTTCGAGAAAGACTACCGGATTTTTGGCAAGCATCACAATTCTTAACAAGAGTATGGGCTTCTTTAAAAATAGTCGGCCAATAGAATCCAGCATCAAAGACTTTTTTAGCGGTGGTAGAAGGACCATAATGTCCCCCAGTTGGGCCATGATGACATTCATCAATAATTCTTCTCGTTTCAGAACCATAAACACATCTTCTGATCATCCCATCGGGACACATTTTGAAAAGATAAGGTTCTTCCCAATAATAATGTTTAAGATCCGAAAAGAATTTACTTCGTTGGGCATGAGTTAATCCTTTCTTTAGAATTCCTCCAACGAGATAATTTGCATAATGGGAAAACCATGGAATTTCGTTCTCATCATCTGTATCAACAGTCATGAGTGTTTCATCCGGAAAATAATCGTCAATCTCATCTTCTTTTAACTCTTCCAGATTTGGATTTTCTAAACCAGATAGATGATCAGCGGCTAGATTTTCTGCTCCTTTCTTATCTTTGATTTCGATATCGAATTCTTGGAGTAGTAAAATCCATCGGATGAGACGCAGTTTGGCATCTTGCTTCTTAAACAGATATTTTAACGCTGAATGATCGGTGAACACGATTGTTTTCGAAAGTACAAGGTATGATATGAATTTATCGAAAGCGAAAACAACGGCTAACAATTCTTTCTCTGTAACTGTGTAATTCTGTTGAGCATTGTTGAGTGTTTTGTTGGCAAAATATATAGGACGAAAATGTTTATCTTCTCGTTGTCCTAATACGGCTCCAACAGCAAAATCGCTTGCATCGCACATAAGCTCGAATGGTAGTGACCAATCAGGGGAAACCATAATGGGTGCACTAGTCAGTTGTGTTTTCAATGCTTCGAATGCTTTCATACAATCTGCATTAAAATCGAAAACAGAATCTTTTTCAAGAAGTTTCGTCATTGGACGAGATATTTTGGAAAAATCCTTAATGAAACGTCGGTAAAAACCTGCATGTCCTAGGAAACTTCTAACGGCTTTAACGTTAGTTGGGGGTGGTAATTTGGTAATGACATCGATCTTTGCTTTGTCAACCTCCATTCCTGCGCTGGAAATTTTGTGTCCTAACACAATTCCTTCAGTTACCATGAAATGACACTTCTCCCAGTTGAGAACAAGATGTGCAGCTTTACATCTTTCAAGCATTTTATCGAGGTTAGAAAGGCAAGCTTCGAATGAGCTTCCGAAAACTGAAAAGTCATCCATGAAAACTTCCATAGACGTTTCAAGCATATCTTGGAATATGGCAATCATACATCTTTGAAAAGTCGTGGGAGCATTACATAATCCAAAAGGCATACGCCTGTAAGCGTAAGTTCCAAAGGGACATGTGAATGTGGTCTTTTCTTGATCAGCTGGATCAATAGGAATTTGAAAATATCCTGAAAAACCATCAAGAAAACAAAAGTATTTGTTTCCTGCTAATCTCTCAAGCATTTGATCCATGAAAGGAAAAGGAAAATGATCTTTTCTGGTGGCTTTGTTTAATTTTCTGTAATCAATACATACTCGCCATCCGGTGACAGTTCTAGTAGGAACTAATTCGTTTCGTTCGTTGGTCACAACAGTCATTCCTCCTTTTTTTGGAACACAGTGAACAGGACTCACCCAAGGACTATCCTCGATGGGGTAAATGATACCTGCATCAAGAAGTTTGATGATTTCTTTTTTAACAACTTCTTTCATGTTGGGGTTGAGTCGACGTTGTCTTTCTACAACTGGTTTGGCATCTTCTTCGAAATTGATTTTGTGTTTGCAAAAATCAGGACTAATTCCTGGGATGTCAGAAGTTTTCCACGCAAAAACTTCTTTATGCTTCTTAAGAACTGAAATCATCATTCTTTCTCATAATCATTGAGCAATGAAGATATGACTACTGGAAGTAGTGAATTGTCTTCCAAGTAAGCATACTCAAGATTTTCGGGAAGTGGTTTCAACTCAAGATCAGTCGGTGGTTCTTGAAGTGATGTTTTGATCCTCATTTGATCATTAAAACTGATTTCCTCAAAATCTTCTTCTATTATCTCTCCTTCTCTTCTTCTTCTTCTTCATCAATCTTTACTTCCATAAAATCAGCGAATTCTTTATCAAAATTTGTTTCACTAATCTTCTCTGAAATAGTCATGAATGGATCAGAATCTTCAAGTAATGCATCCAATTCTTCCTCAGTGACTTCATCGATTACATCAATGTTAAAGCAAGTGTCATCACTGGAATGTGGATATTGCATTGCTTTATCGATTAAAAAGGTGATTCTATCTTCTCCAACTCCAAGATTGAGTTCTTTTCCTTTTACTTTGATGATCACATCAGCGATGTTTAGAAAAGGTCTTCCTAAAATAAGGGGTACTCTACTATCTTCCTCCATTTCTAGAATCACAAAATCCACGGGAAAAATGAATTTACCTACTTGGACAAGCATATTCTCAGCAATACCAACAGGATATTGGTAAGTATGATTAGCTAATCGGATACTCATCCTTGTGGGTTTTGTTTCTTGTACAAGCCTATGGTAATAATTTAGATCATGACTGAGCAAATGAGTGTCATTCCTCTTATATACTCCACCAATCATACAAATGAGTGTTTGAGTGAATTATATTTCATTTTCATTTCGTGAGGTGTTTAGTAATGTGTATCATGCAAGAAAATCATTTGGGTATTGTCAAACATCTCGATGATTCAACCATAAAAGCTTAAAACGATGAATCTAGCTTGTACTAGTGCTTGATAGATTTGCATCACATTTTCCTAATCATTTGTGTATACCATGTGGATAATTGTTTTTATTTCTAGATTTGCTTGAGGGCAAGCAAAGTTCAAGTGTGGGGGATTTGATAACGCCTAAATCTAACATGTTTTTGGTAGTTGTTATTGGTAGTTTTATATATGTTTTGTGGTTATATTTATATGCTTTTGTTACTAAATCGTACCAAAGTGTGTTTGCAAAGCATTTGTAGCCAAAGACAGGAAAATGGATGGAAAAGATGCAAAAATGAGGAAAAAGGAAATATTTGAGATTGCATGTGAATCTTGTGTCAAGTTCCGCTCCGTAAGGTACTTCAATGAGTTAAAGTCCGAGTAGTCGAGTTAATAAGCTTAAGGATGAAGGGAAAGATCAAAGAATCAAGAGCTACGACCGAGAAACAAGTCATACGCAAAAGTCCAAGAAAAAGGTCCACCAGCAGCAGCCATCCGATCGGTCGCCGCCCGCAACCGATTCGGATGGAGTGAATTTGGATTTACCGAGAAGACCAACCGATCGGTAGACCATTCTATCCGATCGGTTGGAAGTCGCTGTTGACCCATAACTTCTTTATTAAGGATTGTGACTTTATAAATCCGGTTCTAGGTCCTTCTTTTCAGTATTCTAACCATTCAATACTACTTGGAGAGCAAGAGAAGCATTTATGCACTTAGACCCTTGGTTAGAGCAATTTATGGAACCATTTGTTGGGTATTTATAATACCAATCAATCTAGAGAGATATATGTGTGCTAGGAGAGTGCTTGCTTGTTAGAGAGAGAACCATTCACAGAAAATACTCAAGAAATTCGTCCATAAGTCCAGGAGAAGGGAGAAAGTCGATTATACCATTTTCATTGCTTGTGAAATCATTATCTTTCACTTGTAATCTTATTTCCAATCATTGTAAGACTTTCAATCATGGTTTCTAATGTTCAAAGTATTGAGTTTACATTTATGTTTGCCATGAGCGGCTAGTGCCTTTATGCACTTGCTTAGATGATGTGTATTATTCATTGATTGGCTAATGATTGTGATAGCATGTTTTAATTCAATTTCAAGTCGATTCTAAGAACCAATTGTGATAAAGTTTCATAGTGACATTTAGGTAATCAAGTTTAACTAGTGCTAGTAATCTTAAGGGTCGAAAGAACTATTGTTATTCCACTAGTTATAATCATTTGTCTATGAATGATTGTTGTCTTCCACTATTCTTGATTAAACAAAGGAACGTAATTGTGATTGTAATGAAAATGCTTTTGTCTATCAAAACGGATTGATTGTAAACCACTTTAAAGGTCGAGAGATTAATAGTTTACTTTCAATTGTGACCTTTTGTCTATAATTAGTTACCTTTTGTATTGACCATTTCCTAAGCTTGTTTGATTAGACAAAAGATTGTTTTTGTGTTTGAGGGACACCAACTCATGAACCTTGAATTGATCTTGAATTGATTGGTTAAACGTAATGCTTGTTTTTATAAACCAAAATCTTGACGAAGGTTTAATTTGTAGAAACAATAGATTAGTGTCAAAACTAATTATCACAACCAACATGTTATCCAAAAGTTATCACAATCATATTAGTCAATTGTAGTACACTAGTCTAAGCAAGTGTAGTTTTTAATCACTTGAATTTTCATTATATCATTACTACTTGTTTGAGAAAGTTGCTTTTAACTTACAATTCGATTCACTACACAAATCCCTGCGAACGATCCCGACTTACCATCAAAATCTTGCTACAACGGACGAGTATACTTGCTCGTATGTGTTGTTATTAGATTCGGTAATTCACCCCTTATAAATTTAAAACTTGCACCGAACCGGGCACATCAAGTTTTTGAAACCCACAATTGGATTACTAACTTCACGCGATGAACTCGATCCTCCTGCAAGAAATCTCTGTAGAAATCATGATTATTTGTTAATATAAGAGTATAAGAAACAAAGTTAGATGATTAAGAAGTCCAAAAGATTCGATTTGAAAATCTTCAAAAAGTTTTACCGAGGGCTCCATCCGATCGGTATCTCTCTCCATCCGATCGGATGGAGTTGTGACCTTGTCCAGCCGATCGGTAGCAACTCGCAACCGATTCGGTTGTACTCACTGTATTCAAAACAAAAATTTTCCGACTCCAAATCAATCCTATCTAGTTCCACTCTTCCTTATCCTGCATTTCATCAATCACTATGGTCTCTATACATCCCACTTATCTCTAAATCATATCCATAACATACTCGCATGATCAATCTTAGAACCTATGAACATATTCGAAATCAAACCTTATTGATGTTCTAATCCATAATGCATCATCCTAGGAACACTAATTAACATCTAAACAACATCTGGAAATCATTAATTTCTACCCAGAATCGATTCAAAGTTTTGACCCATATGATTCAAAAAATCAATTAATTCATTCTTCCCCAAAACTTAATCAATCCATCTCATTCTTTTTGCAATGATTTCCTCAATCATATACCCATCTATTCCAGAAAAATCATGCCTTAATTCGAACTACATAAAAAACACCCAAATTTTGACCTAATTCAATCAACTCGAATTAAAACCTAATTGACACAAATTGATGATGTTACTTACTTGTTTTGGTGCCATTGATGATCCTTCAACTCTCCTGCAACTCTTAAAACTCTTCTAATGGTCGAATTAATGAACCCCAAGTGTGGTGGAATGAGTGTGTGTGTGTTTTTATGATTTTTGAAATCTTGGGTATATATACTTCACTCCATCCGATCAGTATTTCATCCAACCGATTCGGATTGAATTTTTGCAAAACTTCACTTTTTCTTTCTTTCTTCAATACTTTGACACTTGCAAGAACAAATAGAAAGTATTTGACTCCCTTAAAAGACTTCACTTTAAGTATGAAAAATACCACCAACACACTTATTCTCCCAACTTGTTATCCAATCTATCTCTACAACTTCTAAAACAAAACTTAACTCCATAGATTAAAACTTAATAAAACCGTAAGGTAACCAAAAGGTCTTAAACTTAAATCAAACTTAAATGCAAAACATTAAACTACTATTAAAAATGCATTAAAAATAAACAAAACAAACATTAGCACAAGCCATGTGCTTTATAATTCATCTTTTGCTCTTCAACCTTCAACCTTCAAAGTATTCATGCTTCAAGATGTCTTCACTTTGAAATTTGCCGGATAACTTTCGGTTAGTCACTTGTGTTTTAAACTTCCTTGCCAAATTTCTTCCATCCGGACAAACTATATGAAACTTCACATGCCATTCTCCATCACCTTCTTCCTTCTTGTAAACACTAGCTCCTTCGGGTCCCCATTCCAAATTCTTCAATTGAACCGGTAAGGATCCAAGAAAATCTGTCAGTTTATGGAACACAAAAACATTCTTGAATGGGTTATAGAAAACCTCCATAGCTAATGCTCTTTCCAACTCATCTTCAATACCAAAGTAACTAGGGACAACCGGTCCATACTTAGGTCTTCCCTCTTCATCTCTACCAACTTCAAAACAACCTAAATGGTCTTCTTCTTCTTCATCTTCATGCACTTCCTTTATAATCTTGCGTCTAGGTTTAGGATAATAGGTATGCTTCAAGATTCCATCACTAATAGTCATAGTACCTCTACCCATATCTATTATAGCTCCGTAAGTTCTCAAAAATGTTCTTCCTAACAACAAAGGTAACTCCTTATCTTCGGGATATTAAGTACAAGAAAATCGGCTAAGAAAGCTTGATATCCTACTTGCACTCTAACATTCTTCACTTCTCCCATTGCTTTTGCTCTTGAATTGTCAGCCATAGTAAGATTATATTGATTTGGTTGAGGATTACCAAGTCCTAATCTTTTGTACAACGGGTATGGCATCACATTCACACTTGCTCCTGTATCGGCCAATGCATACATTGCATCGGTTCCATTCACCTTAATGGGTAACACAAAATTTCCCGGATCGCTCTCTTTCTTAGGCAACCCATTTTCAACATCCTTTCCCTTGCAAACTCATCAAAATTCTTATCCTCTAGCCTAGCTGTTGCCATCATAACCGCATCTAACTTCTTACGATAAACCATGTAATTGTTCAACACTTCTATAACCGGCTTCTCTTCCATAAGCTCCTTAAATTTCATTTCCAAGTTCTCCAAAACAGCTTCTTTTTGTTCTTGAGTCAATGGTTTAACTTCTTGAGGTGATTTGGGTGATGAACTAGATGAACTACTCTCATTCTTAGGGTTGAGGGTTGGGTAAGTTTGTTAAGTGGTGTTTTCTTGCGATTAGCCTTTCCCATTATAACAATCTCTACTCTTCCTTCCTTCTTCTCTACCATATCATCATCAACATCAATTCTCATCTCTCCCATAGCAAAATCAACCCTACATTTAGTTTTCACCATGAAATTTCTACCAAACATAACTTCCGGTTCATCCACATTTCCATATTCCAACACAACAAAATCAATCACCACCTCATGTTGGGAATATTCATGCCCCGGGTAGTTTTGACTCGGGATGGGGAGATTGGAACCGTGAGCTAAACGAGATTGAGAAAAGGGATGTGTGGAGAGATTCAATGATGTTGAGGCAAAATTACAACTATGATTACTCAATGCCGATGCTTCAACATGTGGCTCAACAAGCCGATTACGAGGTACCTCCTTACAACCCACCAAATGTTCCACCCTACCCATTGGAGTATGACCCGTATCCTGGCCAATACCCTTACCCATATCCTGGGTACGCACCATTTCCTGAACCAGTGCCGGTGTATGGCAGAGTTCCTAATGTTGGGAGTTCGAGTTTTGATGTGGGCGGTTCTTCAAGGGGTGCTGGAGAGAAAAGACAAAGGTACACAATTTTTGAGGGTGATGAGAATTATGAAGATGAAGAGAGTGAAGATGAGAGGATTGATCCGGACATGGATTATGAGTAATCAATGATGGTTTATGATTATGGTTTCAAAACAATGATGGTTGAACTATTTCTATTTTCTATTTTCTACTACTTTAAACTTTAACTCTTGTAGGATTTATTTGTTTTAATTTTGGTTTGTTTGGATTATTTTTATTATTATGTTTGTTTGGTTTATTGTTTTTGGTATTTTGTTTGTTTGTTTCGAGCATAGTTTGCAGTGTTTGCAGGGGAAGAATTGACGGAAGCTTAGTGTTGATCAATATTTGAAGTTGGAAGAACTCATGAGATTACTTGTGATCAACTAGGCTTATGTTAATTTTTTCCGGGTAGTTTTTTTTCTTTCATTTTTCTATCCATTTCCTTTACTTTGAAGTTCGTTTTATTACATTGAGGACAATGCAAAACTTAAGTGTGGGGGAGGGAAGTAAATAGGAAAGATTTGTTTTTAAAAAAAAAAAATTTTTTTTTTTGGATTTTTGGATTTAAAGGACTAGAATGTGTGAATTTATTCGCCTTTGATTTTTCTAGTTGATAGAGAAATTGATTCAATGGTAAATAATAAGGTTATTTTGAAAATTGTTTTGGAATGTAGTCAAGTTTTGAGAGTTTTTGGTAACTATTGCTAAGTACATTTTACCACCACTTTAAATTGTGAGGATTCATGCCTTATATTTCGTATGAGTGTGCCGGTGATTATGTCGATTCTAGAACTTGTACTTGTTATGCATTACGGTTAAAATTACTTTCAAGTAATAAAATATATTCAAATGATAAGAGGCAAATTAGGATTTTCACCAAATGGCCTTCCGTTTACAATACATTTTTGCTAACCACATTGGTTAGTTGTCCTTAGTAATTGGAACCCATTTGTTAGCATTATATGCTAGATACCCTTAGTTACACCCTTTTGAGCCTATCTTTTCTTTTGATTTAACCCAGAAATTATTGCACCATACACCTTAGACTTTCCCGAATCAAGACCAAATGAAGTTCGAAACTATTTATTTTTGATGATTGCATGATTGACCACACCTTGTATGTGTATATGTTGTTTCAATGAAGAAGGAGGTCGCTACTCTTATTTATATTTTTTATAGCGTGTGCTCATCCAAAGTGTGGGGGTGTTGAAAAAAAAAAAAAAAGAGAAAAAGAAAAGAAAAGCCAATGAGCTATGTATGTGTGAAAATAAGATATTCAAAGAGCTATTATGGAAGAGGGAGTTTATATGAAATGCGGAATAATGATCGAAGAAGTTTGGTGAGTAATCATTTGTGATGTAAAGAGTTAGGATTGAATTTGGGCTTGATTCTTGTTTGTTTTTTTTAGAACCAAATCAAATTCCCATGTCTTATCCCTTTCCCTTACCAATTACTTTATTCGAGCATTCGGATTTAGTGATGGCTTTGTTTAGATATGTAGCACATGTATGTTCTAGTGACCATCCGAGTTTTTGGGTAGTTGAAAAGCGTTGTTAGCGATCTGGTGAGTAAATTGGTGACCATCCGTTATGCAAGTAACGTCGTTAGCGAACCAAGGCACGATCTAGTGACCATCCGTTGCTTGACTACACAAGGATTCGTTGTTAGCGAGCTATGATGTTCTTGTATGAAATATCTATGCATTAGCTAGGTAATCAAAACCCTTTTTGAAGCCTAAACCCAAATAAAAGACCTCTTTGATGTTTTATTTTGTTGTTTTGATACAAGTACAAGCTTATGGTAAGAGACATGAATCGCGTCTGAGCAATTGAGTGATCTAAAATCAAATCTACTATCGAGAGTTGTGTGAATTTAAAATTTCCTTTGTGAGGTACTTGGTGATGTTAACAAAACTCAATTTAATTTGCATACATTTCAAGGATTTTTTCATGAACGTAATGAA
The DNA here is from genome assembly GCA_021014915.2 of Artemisia tridentata subsp. tridentata. NCBI lineage: Eukaryota > Viridiplantae > Streptophyta > Magnoliopsida > Asterales > Asteraceae > Artemisia > Artemisia tridentata. The sequence goes on from CP139509.1 coordinate 234,221,215, forward strand.
AATACCATTGAGTTCAGTTTTTCAAAAGATTAGACTTGCTCGAGGGCGAGCAAAACTCAAGTGTGGGGGATTTGATAACGCTTAAATCTAACATGTTTTTAGGTGCGTTATTGCTAGTTTTGTGCATCATATTTGGTTATATTTGCATGTATTTGTTGCTAAATGATGAAAAAGTGTATATGCAAGTAAATATAGCCAAGTACAGGAAAAATGGAGGAAAACACGAAGAAATGAAGAGATTATGCACATAAGGAGAATTATGAGAAAGAAACCACATGATACTTCGAAGAATTGATTAGACCAAGACTTCTATGCTTTATATATCAAGAAAAGATCAAGTTCTAAGAAGGAAATTAGTGGTACAGCGAAGGATCAAGCATGTAACGAGAAAAGAATAAAGAGAAAATAAAAGTGCATGGCAGGATCATCCATCCGATCGGATGCTGCCCGCATCCGATTCGGATGGAGTGAAGTTGGAAACACCGAGAGCTCCAACCGATCGGTAGGAGCCAAATACCGATCGGTTGGCCGACACTGAAGTTACAAAGTTGCATTAAATGGTGAATTTAAGCCCCATAATCATTGAGGCTTATCATTTCTCGGCTGTTAAATCATATGGGACGTTTTTACTTGGATAAGAAGGGTTTCCTCACTTATTTAAGGAACCCTTAGTTAGTTTACAAAGAGAGTTCTTTTGGGGGAAGTGACATAACCTAAAAAAGCTACACCACTTTATTATTATTGCCCGAAAGCTTGTAGTTGCTGTGAAAACATACAGGAGATCTTGAGTTCGAGTCTCAAGAGTTGCGTCCGTGTGTGGAGTTGTTTACTTGTGATAATAGGTGATTGGAGGAGTGTGGATTGCTATAGTTCCACAATTCTAGTTCTTGTAATTCCTTGATTAGGTATTTCTTGTTGAGTTATCATGAACTACTTTTACTTTTACTATATGATGAATGAAAGTTTGGTTAATTACTTGTGTTTGATTATGATTGTTATGGAGTAATTTAGTTATACTTGTGTGTGGATGATGTGACAATTGTTGGAGTAATCTTATCATAGTGATGCATGAAAACATATCTTATTTTATGAGTTTGTTGAGATAAAATCTAATCTTGCTTAATTGGTTGGTAAAAACAATTTCAAGATTCACAAAGGCCGAAAGGAGTTTTCTTTATGTTTTTATTCCAAAAAGTTAGTGCACGAATTAGTATGGATTGTGGTGTGTGACAAGCAACACCTTTACTCATTAAAATGGATTTGGAAACGATTTCATCACGAAAAAGGCCGAAAGGATTCGTAGGAATTCTTAAGATAAGAAATGCTTTCAAACAACAAAAAGGAATTAATAGAATTATCATAATAGTTAATCATGGCCGAAATGAGTTAACTAGGAGATTGAATTCTTAGATATGATTTCTCATGACAAAAACCATAGATTGTGAATCATTCATTTTAGGTTGTGCATCATTACAAGTAACACCCAACTTGATTGGTTACTCTAAACAATTGTCATGGAACCTACACACAAGTATATTAGTTTTTGATTGATTGAACCTTGCTTGTTTGTTTTTAGAATTTGCTTCAAATTGGATTGACACTCCATTTTGCTAAAACTTATTTACTAAACCTAAACCCCAATTCCCTTGGGACGATCTCAACTTACCTACCTTTACTACCACGGACGAGTATACTTGCTTGTATGTGTGATTAGAGAATTGGATAAATCGTGTTTATAAATTTTAAAACTTGAACACAACAACACGCACATCAAGTTTTTGGCGGGCAGCATCCGATCGGATGGATGACTCTGCCATGCACTTTTATTTTCTCTTATTCTTTTCTCGTTACGTGCTTGATCCTTCGCTATACCACTAATTTCCTTCATAGAACTTGATCTTTTCTTGATATATAAAGCATAGAAGTCTTGGTCTAATCAATTCTTCGAAGTATCATGTTGTTTCTTTCTCGTAATTCTCCTTATGTGCATAATCTCTTCATTTCTTCGTGTTTTCCTCCATTTTTCCTGTACTTGGCTATATTTACTTGCATACACACTTTTTCATCATTTAGCAACAAATACATGCAAATATAACCAAATATGATGCACAAAACTAGCAATAACGCACCTAAAAACATGTTAGATTTAAGCGTTATCAAACCCCCACACTTTGGATGAGCACACGCTACAAAAAATATAAATAAGAGTAGCGACCTCCTTCTTCATTGAAACAACATATACACATACAAGGTGTGGTCAATCATGCAATCATCAAAAATAAATAGTTTCGAACTTCATTTGGTCTTGATTCGGGAAAGTCTAAGGTGTATGGTGCAATAATTTCTGGGTTAAATCAAAAGAAAAGATAGGCTCAAAAGGGTGTAACTAAGGGTATATAGCATATAATGCTAACAAATGGGTTCCAATTACTAAGGACAACTAACCGATGTGGTTAGCAAAAATGTATTGTAAACGGAAGGCCATTTGGTGAAAATCCTAATTTGCCTCTTATCATTTGAATATATTTTATTACTTGAAAGTAATTTTAACCGTAATGCATAACAAGTACAAGTTCTAGAATCGACATAATCACCGGCACACTCATACGAAATATAAGGCATGAATCCTCACAATTTAAAGTGGTGGTAAAATGTACTTAGCAATAGTTACCAAAAACTCTCAAAACTTAACTACATTCCAAAAAAAATTTCAAAATAACCTTATTATTTACCATTGAATCAATTTGTCTATCAACTAGAAAAATCAAAGGCGAATAAATTCACACATTCTAGTCCTTGAAATCCAAAAATCCAATTTAAAAAAAAAAAAAAAAAAAAAAAAAAAAAATCTTTCCTATTTACTTCCCTCCCCCACACTTAAGTTTTGCATTGTCCTCAATGAAATAAAACAAACTTCAAAGTAAAGGAAATGGAAAGAAAAATAGAAAAAAAAAACTACCCGGAAAAATTTAGCATAAGCCTAGTTGATCACAAGTAATCTCATGAGTTCTTCCAACTTCAAAAATTGATCAACACTAAGCTTCTGTCAATTCTTCCCCTGCAAACTATGCTCGAAACAAACAAAAAAAATACCAAAAACAATAAACCAAACAAACATAATAATAATAAAAATAATCCAAACAAACCAAAATTAAAACAAATAAATCCTACAAGAGTTAAAGTTTAAAGTAGTAGAAAATAGAAAATAGAAATAGTTCAACCATTATTGTTTTGAAACCATAATCATAAACCATCATTGATCACTCATAATCCATGTCCGGATCAATCCTCTCATCTTCACTCTCTTCATCTTCACGCGATGAACTCGATCCTCCTACAAGAAATCTCTATAGAAATCATGATTATTTGTTAGTATAAGAGTATAAGAAACAAAGTTAGATGATTAAGAAAGTCCAAAAGATTCGATTTGAAAATCTTCAAAAAGTTTTACCGAGGGCTCCATCCACATCCCCCGATCGGTATCTCTCTCCATCCGATCGGATGGAGTTGTGACCTTGTCCAGCCGATCGGTAGCAACTCGCAACCGATTCGGTTGTACTCACTGTATTCAAAACAAAAATTTTCCGACTCCCAATCAATCCTATCTAGTTCCACTCTTCCTTATCCTGTATTTCATCAATCACTATGGTCTCTACACATCCCACTTATCTTTAAATCATATCCATAACATACTCGCATGATCAATCTTAGAACCTATGAACATATTCGAAATCAAACCTTATTGATGTTCTAATCCATAATGCATCATCCTAGGAACACTAATTAACATCTAAACAACATCTGGAAATCATTAATTTCTACCCAGAATCGATTCAAAGTTTTGACCCATATGATTCAAAAAATCAATTAATTCATTCTTCCCCAAAACTTAATCAATCCATCTCATTCTTTTTGCAATGATTTCCTCAATCATATACCCATCTATTCCAGAAAAATCATGCCTTAATTCGAACTACATCAAAAACGCCTAAATTTTGACCTAATTCAATCAACTCGAATTAAAACCTAATTGACACAAATTGATGATGTTACTTACTTGTTTTGGTGCCATTGATGATCCTTCAACTCTCCTGCAACTCTTAAAACTCTTCTAATGGTCGAATTAATGAACCCCAAGTGTGGTGGAATGAGTGTGTGTGTGTTTTTATGATTTTTGAAATCTTGGGTATATATACTTCACTCCATCCGATCAGTATTTCATCCAACCGATTCGGATTGAATTTTTGCAAAACTTCACTTTTTCTTTCTTTCTTCAATACTTTGACACTTGCAAGAACAAATAGAAAGTATTTGACTCCCTTAAAAGACTTCACTTTAAGTATGAAAAATACCACCAACACACTTATTCTCCCAACTTGTTATCCAATCTATCTCTACAACTTCTAAAACAAAACTTAACTCCATAGATTAAAACTTAATAAAACCGTAAGGTAACCAAAAGGTCTTAAACTTAAATCAAACTTAAATGCAAAACATTAAACTACTATTAAAAATGCATTAAAAATAAACAAAACAAACATTAGCACAAGCCTTGTGCTTTATTCTTCATCTTTTGCTCTTCAACCTTCAACCTTCAAAGTATTCATGCTTCAAGATGTCTTCACTTTGAAATTTGCCGGATAACTTTCGGTTAGTCACTTGTGTTTTAAACTTCCTTGCCAAATTTCTTCCATCCGGACAAACTATATAAACTTCACATGCCATTCTCCATCACCTTCTTCCTTCTTGTAAACACTAGCTCCTTCGGGTCCCCATTCCAAATTCTTCAATTGAACCGGTAAGGATCCAAGAAAATCTGTCAGTTTATGGAACACAAAAACATTCTTGAATGGGTTATAGAAAACCTCCATAGCTAATGCTCTTTCCAACTCATCTTCAATACCAAAGTAACTAGGGACAACCGGTCCATACTTAGGTCTTCCCTCTTCATCTCTACCAACTTCAAAACAACCTAAATGGTCTTCTTCTTCTTCATCTTCATGACTTCCTTTATAATCTTGCGTCTAGGTTTAGGATAATAGGTATGCTTCAAGATTCCATCACTAATAGTCATAGTACCTCTACCCATATCTATTATAGCTCCGCAAGTTCTCAAAAACGTTCTTCCTAACAACAAAGGTAACTCCTTATCTTCGGGGATATTAAGCACAAGAAAATCGGCTAAGAAAGCTTGATATCCTACTTGCACTATAACATTCTTCACTTCTCCCATTGCTTTTGCCCTTGAATTGTCAGCCATAGTAAGATTATATTGATTTGGTTGAGGATTACCAAGTCCTAATCTTTTGTACAACGGGTATGGCATCACATTCACACTTGCTCCTGTATCGGCCAATGCATACATTGCATCGGTTCCATTCACCTTAATGGGTAACACAAAATTTCCCGGATCGCTCTCTTTCTTAGGCAACCCATTTTCAACTATCCTTTCCCTTGCAAACTCATCAAAATTCTTATCCTCTAGCCTAGCTGTTGCCATCATAACCGCATCTAACTTCTTACGATAAACCATGTAATTGTTCAACACTTCTATAACCGGCTTTTCTTCCATAAGCTCCTTAAATTTCATTTCCAAGTTCTACAAAACAGCTTCTTTTTGTTCTTGAGTCAATGGTTTAACTTCTTGAGGTGATTTGGGCGATGAACTAGATGAACTACTCTCATTTTTAGGGGTGGAGGGTTGGGTAAGTTTGTTAAGTGGTGTTTTCTTGCGATTAGCCTTTCCCATTTTAACAATCTCTCCTCTTCCTTCCTTCTTCTCTACCATATCATCATCAACATCAATTCCATCTCTCCCATAGCAAAATCAACCCTACATTTAGTTTTCACCATGAAATTTCTACCAAACATAACTTCCGGTTCATCCACATTTCCATATTCCAACACAACAAAATCAATCACCACCTCATGTTGGGAATATTCATGCCCCGGGTAGTTTTGACTCGGGATGGGGAGATTGGAACCGTGAGCTAAACGAGATTGAGAAAAGGGATGTGTGGAGAGATTCAATGATGTTGAGGCAAAATTACAACTATGATTACTCAATGCCGATGCTTCAACATGTGGCTCAACAAGCCGATTACGAGGTACCTCCTTACAACCCACCAAATGTTCCACCCTACCCATTGGAAGTATGACCGTATCCTGGCCAATACCCTTACCCATATCCTGGGTACGCACCATTTCCTGAACCAGTGCCGGTGTATGGCAGAGTTCCTAATGTTGGGAGTTCGAGTTTTGATGTGGGCGGTTCTTCAAGGGGTGCTGGAGAGAAAAGACAAAGGTACACAATTTTTGAGGGTGATGAGAATTATGAAGATGAAGAGAGTGAAGATGAGAGGATTGATCCGGACATGGATTATGAGTGATCAATGATGGTTTATGATTATGGTTTCAAAACAATGATGGTTGAACTATTTCTATTTTCTATTTTCTACTACTTTAAACTTTAACTCTTGTAGGATTTATTTGTTTTAATTTTGGTTTGTTTGGATTATTTTTATTATTATGTTTGTTTGGTTTATTGTTTTTGGTATTTTGTTTGTTTGTTTCGAGCATAGTTTGCAGTGTTTGCACGGGAAGAATTGACGGAAGCTTAGTGTTGATCAATATTTGAAGTTGGAAGAACTCATGAGATTACTTGTGATCAACTAGGCTTATGCTAATTTTTTCCGGGTAGTTTTTTTTTTTTTCTATTTTTCTTTCCATTTCCTTTACTTTGAAGTTCGTTTTATTACATTGAGGACAATGCAAAACTTAAGTGTGGGGGAGGGAAGTAAATAGGAAAGATTTGTTTTTTTATTTATTTTAAAAAAAAATTTTTTTGGATTTTTGGATTTAAAGGACTAGAATGTGTGAATTTATTCGCCTTTGATTTTTCTAGTTGATAGACAAATTGATTCAATGGTAAATAATAAGGTTATTTTGAAAATTGTTTTGGAATGTAGTCAAGTTTTGAGAGTTTTTGGTAACTATTGCTAAGTACATTTTACCACCACTTTAAATTGTGAGGATTCATGCCTTATATTTCGTATGAGTGTGCCGGTGATTATGTCGATTCTAGAACTTGTACTTGTTATGCATTACGGTTAAAATTACTTTCAAGTAATAAAATATATTCAAATGATAAGAGGCAAATTAGGATTTCACCAAATGGCCTTCCGTTTACAATACATTTTTGCTAACCACATCGGTTAGTTGTCCTTAGTAATTGGAACCCATTTGTTAGCATTATATGCTAGATACCCTTAGTTACACCCTTTTGAGCCTATCTTTTCTTTTGATTTAACCCAGAAATTATTGCACCATACACCTTAGACTTTCCGAATCAAGACCAAATGAAGTTCGAAACTATTTATTTTTGATGATTGCATGATTGACCACACCTTGTATGTGTATATGTTGTTTCAATGAAGAAGGAGGTCGCTACTCTTATTTATATTTTTTGTAGCGTGTGCTCATCCAAAGTGTGGGGGTGTTGAAAAAAAAAAAAAAAAAAAAAAAAAAAAAAAAAAGAAAAAGAAAAGAAAAGCCAATGAGCTATGTATGTGTGAAAATAAGATATTCAAAGAGCTATTATGGAAGATGGAGTTTATATGAAATGCGGAATAATGATCGAAGAAGTTTGGTGAGTAATCATTTGTGATGTAAAGAGTTAGGAATGAATTTGGGCTTGATTCTTGTTTGTTTTTTTTTAGAACCAAATCAAATTCCCATGTCTTATCCCTTTCCCTTACCAATTACTTTATTCGAGCATTCGGATTTAGTGATGGCTTTGTTTAGATATGTAGCACATGTATGTTCTAGTGACCATCCGAGTTTTTGGGTAGTTGAAAAGCGTTGTTAGCGATCTGGTGAGTAAATTGGTGACCATCCGTTATGCAAGTAACGTCGTTAGCGAACCAAGGCACGATCTAGTGACCATCCGTTGCTTGACTACACAAGGATTCGTTGTTAGCGAGCTATGATGTTCTTGTATGAAATATCTATACATTAGCTACGTAATCAAAACCCTTTTTGAAGCCTAAACCCAAATAAAAGACCTCTTTGATGTTTTATTTTTTTGTTTTGATACAAGTACAAGCTTATGGTAAGAGACATGAATCGCGTCTGAGCAAATGAGTGATCTACAATCAAATCTACTATCGAGAGTTGTGTGAATTTAAAATTTCCTTTGTGAGGTACTTGGTGATGTTAACAAAACTCAATTTAATTTGCATACATTTCAAGGATTTTTTCATGAACGTAATGAAAATACCATTGAGTTCAGTTTTTCTAAAAATTAGACTTGCTCGAGGGCGAGCAAAACTCAAGTGTGGGGGATTTGATAACGCTTAAATCTAACATGTTTTTAGGTGCGTTATTGCTAGTTTTGTGCATCATATTTGGTTATATTTGCATGTATTTGTTGCTAAATGATGAAAAAGTGTATATGCAAGTAAATATAGCCAAGTACAGGAAAAATGTAGGAAAACACGAAGAAATGAAGAGATTATGCACATAAGAAGAATTATGAGAAAGAAACCACATGATACTTCGAAGAATTGATTAGACCAAGACTTCTATGCTTTATATATCAAGAAAAGATCAAGTTCTATGAAGGAAATTAGTGGTACAGCGAAGGATCAAGCACTAACGAGAAAAGAATAAAGAGAAAATAAAAGTGCATGGCAGGATCATCCATCCGATCGGATGCTGCCCGCATCCAATTCGGATGGAGTGAAGTTGGAAACACCGAGAGCTCCAACCGATCGGTAGGAGCCAAATACCGATCGGTTGGCCGACACTGAAGTTACAAAGTTGCATTAAATGGTGAATTTAAGCCCCATAATCATTGAGGCTTATCATTTCTCGGCTGTTAAATCATATGGGACGTTTTTACTTGGATAATAAGGGTTTCCTCACTTATTTAAGGAACCCTTAGTTAGTTTACAAAGAGAGTTCTTTTGGGGGAAGTGACATAACCTAAAAAAGCTACACCACTTTATTATTATTGCCCGAAAGCTTGTAGTTGCTGTGAAAACGTCCAGGAGATCTTGAGTTCGAGTCTCAAGAGTTGCGTCCGTGTGTGGAGTTGTTTACTTGTGATAATAGGCATTGGAGGAGTGTGGATTGCATAGTTCTACTATTCTAGTTCTTGTAATTCCTTGATTAGGTATTTCTTGTTGAGTTATCATGAACTACTTTTACTTTTACTATATGATGAATGAAAGTTTGGTTAATTACTTGTGTTTGATTATGATTGTTATGGAGTAATTTAGTTATACTTGTGTGTGGATGATGTGACAATTGTTGGAGTAATCTTATCATAGTGATGCATGAAAACATATCTTATTTTATGAGTTTGTTGAGATAAAATCTAATCTTGCTTAATTGGTTGGTAAAAACAATTTCAAAGATTCACAAAGGCCGAAAGGAGTTTTCTTTATGTTTTTATCAACACCCCCACACTTTGGATGAGCACACGCTACAAAAAATATAAATAAGAGTAGCGACCTCCTTCTTCATTGAAACAACATATACACATACAAGGTGTGGTCAATCATGCAATCATCAAAAATAAATAGTTTCGAACTTCATTTGGACTTGATTCGGGAAAGTCTAAGGTGTATGGTGCAATAATTTCTGGGTTAAATCAAAAGAAAAGATAGGCTCAAAAGGGTGTAACTAAGGGTATCTAGCATATAATGCTAACAAATGGGTTCCAATTACTAAGGACAACTAACCGATGTGGTTAGCAAAAATGTATTGTAAACGGAAGGCCATTTGGTGAAAATCCTAATTTGCCTCTTATCATTTGAATATATTTTATTACTTGAAAGTAATTTTAACCGTAATGCATAACAAGTACAAGTTCTAGAATCGACATAATCACCGGCACACTCATACGAAATATAAGGCATGAATCCTCACAATTTAAAGTGGTGGTAAAATGTACTTAGCAATAGTTACCAAAAACTCTCAAAACTTGACTACATTCCAAAAAATTTTCAAAATAACCTTATTATTTACCATTGAATCAATTTGTCTATCAACTAGAAAAATCAAAGGCGAATAAATTCACACATTCTAGTCCTTGAAATCCAAAAATCCATTTTTTTTAATAAAATAAAAAAAAAAAAAAAAAAAAAAAAAAACAAATCTTTCCTATTTACTTCCCTCCCCTACACTTAAGTTTTGCATTGTCCTCAATGTAATAAAACGAACTTCAAAGTAAAGGAAATGGAAAGAAAAATAGAAAAAAAAAAAAAAAACTACCCGGAAAAAAATTAGCATAAGCCTAGTTGATCACAAGTAATCTCATGAGTTCTTCCAACTTCAAAAATTGATCAACACTAAGCTTCCGTCAATTCTTCCCCTGCAAACTATGCTCGAAACAAAAAAAAAAATACCAAAAACAATAAACCAAACAAACATAATAATAATAAAAATAATCCAAACAAACCAAAATTAAAACAAATAAATCCTACAAGAGTTAAAATTTAAAGTAGTAGAAAATAGAAAATAGAAATAGTTCAACCATTATTGTTTTGAAACCATAATCATAAACCATCATTGATCACTCATAATCCATGTCTGGATCAATCCTCTCATCTTCACTCTCTTCATCTTCATAATTCTCATCACCCTCAAAAATTGTGTACCTTTGTCTTTTCTCTCCAGCACCCCTTGAAGAACCGCCCACATCAAAACTCGAACTCCCAACATTAGGAACTCTGCCATACACCGGCACTGGTTCAGGAAATGGTGCGTACCCAGGATATGGGTAAGGGTATTGGCCAGGATACGGGTCATACTCCAATGGGTAGGGTGGAACATTTGGTGGGTTGTAAGGAGGTACCTCATAATCGGCTTGTTGAGCCACATGTTGAAGCATCGGCATTGAGTAATCATAGTTGTAATTTTGCCTCAACATCATTGAATCTCTCCACACATCCCTTTTCTCAATATCATTTAGTTCACGGTTCCAATCTCCCCATCCCGAGTCAAAACTACCCGGGGCATGAATATTCCCAATGTGAGGTGGTGGTTGATATGGTTGTTGTTGGTAAGGCTGCTGTGGTGCTCCATGAGGTGCAGCCATTTGAGGCTCAATCCAAGCTCCCAACTCTCGTGTCTTCCTATTTAATGTAGTATTAAAACTCCTCTCATCCCACGTCTCACAATTCAACATCTCTGAACACTTTGCTAACTCTATATCCACATAATAGCCCAATCTTTTTGCCAACTTGGTCACATAGTGACCACCACAAATTGCACTATTGTCCTTGATTCCTGGTGCTCTCCTTGAAAGATACTCGGCTATTATCCAAGCCGCATTCCCATTCTTCTCCTCAAACAACTTCATAACCCAAAGATCCGGTTGATTGCACTTGTCACGGCTCCCTGTCCTATGCAAGACACTCCAAGCTATCAATTTCTGTAAAATTCTCAACAACAGATTCCTTAGCTTTGATGAATTCCTTCTAGTACAACTTGGGTCACCAACACTGTTCCAATACTCAGCTAACCGGCATAATCATTATGCCTCCTTACTAATCTCACAAAATGAGATGCAAACAATCGACTTTTGATATCATCTGGCTCGTATAAGCCAAGAACCATGGCACACTCTGGCAAAGTAAACTCATGCTCTCTACCACAGAGCCTAAACCAAATGCATTTGTCATTCATAAGATCCACAACCTTCCGCTCAAAGTAAAACGTGGAGAAAAACTCCAAACACCATTCACGGTTAACTTTCTCATGGATACTAAACGCATTCTCCCACGAATAATCCTCAAAACTAGAACCGTCTCCTTCATACACATATGTCATTCTCATCAAGTCCCTTAACTCTATCTCACATCCAAAGTCATGAAATAAATCCCAATCGACTAACCTTGGAATAGCAAGCCTTCGCCCTTGTAACTTTGATAGACGCTCACGAAAAGCGTGCCTCTCTTCGCTGCTTAAACCACTAAACTTTAGATTCTCATTACGCTCTGGATTCATAGTATACTTAACCTTCTCTTTGATATTCCTATTCACAAACTTTTGCACAATTGGATTACTAACTTCACGCGATGAACTCGATCCTCCTGCAAGAAATCTCTGTAGAAATCATGATTATTTGTTAATATAAGAGTATAAGAAACAAAGTTAGATGATTAAGAAGTCCAAAAGATTCGATTTGAAAATCTTCAAAAAGTTTTACCGAGGGCTCCATCCGATCGGTATCTCTCTCCATCCGATCGGATGGAGTTGTGACCTTGTCCAGCCGATCGGTAGCAACTCGCAACCGATTCGGTTGTACTCACTGTATTCAAAACAAAAATTTTCCGAACTCCAAATCAATCCTATCTAGTTCCACTCTTCCTTATCCTGCATTTCATCAATCACTATGGTCTCTACACATCCCACTTATCTCTAAATCATATCCATAACATACTCGCATGATCAATCTTAGAACCTATGAACATATTCGAAATCAAACCTTATTGATGTTCTAATCCATAATGCATCATCCTAGGAACACTAATTAACATCTAAACAACATCTGGAAATCATTAATTTCTACCCAGAATCGATTCAAAGTTTTGACCCATATGATTCAAAAAATCAATTAATTCATTCTTCCCCAAAACTTAATCAATCCATCTCATTCTTTTTGCAATGATTTCCTCAATCATATACCCATCTATTCCAGAAAAATCATGCCTTAATTCGAACTACATCAAAAACGCCTAAATTTTGACCTAATTCAATCAACTCGAATTAAAACCTAATTGACACAAATTGATGATGTTACTTACTTGTTTTGGTGCCATTGATGATCCTTCAACTCTCCTGCAACTCTTAAAACTCTTCTAATGGTCGAATTAATGAACCCCAAGTGTGGTGGAATGAGTGTGTGTGTGTTTTTATGATTTTTGAAATCTTGGGTATATATACTTCACTCCATCCGATCAGTATTTCATCCAACCGATTCGGATTGAATTTTTGCAAAACTTCACTTTTTCTTTCTTTCTTCAATACTTTGACACTTGCAAGAACAAATAGAAAGTATTTGACTCCCTTAAAAGACTTCACTTTAAGTATGAAAAATACCACCAACACACTTATTCTCCCAACTTGTTATCCAATCTATCTCTACAACTTCTAAAACAAAACTTAACTCCATAGATTAAAACTTAATAAAACCGTAAGGTAACCAAAAGGTCTTAAACTTAAATCAAACTTAAATGCAAAACATTAAACTACTATTAAAAATGCATTAAAAATAAACAAAACAAACATTAGCACAAGCCTTGTGCTTTATTCTTCATCTTTTGCTCTTCAACCTTCAACCTTCAAAGTATTCATGCTTCAAGATGTCTTCACTTTGAAATTTGCCGGATAACTTTCGGTTAGTCATTTGTGTTTTAAACTTCCTTGCAAAATTTCTTCCATCCGGACAAACTATATCAAACTTCACATGCCATTCTCCATCACCTTCTTCTTTCTTGTAAACACTAGCTCCTTCGGGTCCCCATTCCAAATTCTTCAATTGAACCGTTTTGGATCCAAGAAAATCTGTCAGTTTATGGAACACAAAAACATTCTTGAATGGGTTATAGAAAACCTCCATAGCTAATGCTCTTTCCAACTCATCTTCAATACCAAAGTAACTAGGGACAACCGGTCCATACTTAGGCCTTCCCTCTTCATCTCTACCAACTTCAAAACAACCTAAATGGTCATCTTCATCTTCATCTTCATGCACTTCCTTTATAATCTTGCCTCTAGGTTTAGGATAATAGGTATGCTTCAAGATTCCATCACTAATAGTCATAGTACCTCTACCCATATCTATTATAGCTCCGCAAGTTCTCAAAAACGTTCTTCCTAACAACAAAGGTAACTCCTTATCTTCGGGGATATTAAGCACAAGAAAATCGGCTAAGAAAGCTTGATATCCTACTTGCACTCTAACATTCTTCACTTCTCCCATTGCTTTTGCTCTTGAATTGTCAGCCATAGTAAGATTATATTGATTTGGTTGAGGATTACCAAGTCCTAATCTTTTGTACAACGGGTATGGCATCACATTCACACTTGCTCCTGTATCGGCCAATGCATACATTGCATCGGTTCCATTCACCTTAATTGGTAACACAAAATTTCCCGGATCGCTCTCTTTCTTAGGCAACCCATTTTCAACTATCCTTTCCCTTGCAAACTCATCAAAATTCTTATCCTCTAGCCTAGCTGTTGCCATCATAACCGCATCTAACTTCTTACGATAAACCATGTAATTGTTCAACACTTCTATAACCGGCTTCTCTTCCATAAGCTCCTTAAATTTCATTTCCAAGTTCTCCAAAACAGCTTCTTTTTGTTCTTGAGTCAATGGTTTAACTTCTTGAGGTGATTTGGGCGATGAACTACTCTCATTTTTAGGGGTGGAGGGTTGGGTAAGTTTGTTAAGTGGTGTTTTCTTGCGATTAGCCTTTCCCATTTTAACAATCTCTCCTCTTCCTTCCTTCTTCTCTACCATATCATCATCAACATCAATTCTCATCTCTCCCATAGCAAAATCAACCCTACATTTAGTTTTCACCATGAAATTTCTACCAAACATAACTTCCGGTTCATCCACATTTCCATATTCCAACACAACAAAATCAATCTTGAAAACATGACCATGAATATTAACTTTCACATCTCTCACTATCTTCCTACCATAATTCTCATAATCAAGCCTAACAAAGCCAAGCTTACTAAGCATTTCTTCCGTAATGTAATTCTCACCATATTCCATATTAAGTTGAGTATCCCAAGCCTTAACTCCTTCCACACCACATGGTGTAGCATACCTCATAAATGGTACATCAAACTCTTTAGGTGGTGCTTGCGTAAACACAACCACTCTTTTCTCCTTAGGTAAACAAACCCTGCTTTCGCCAACTTCTTCTTTCCTTTGTAAACCAATCTTAGCTTCATCCAAAATGCTTTCCAACTTCTCCAAAGAATCTCCTGAATCTCTCAACATCTCTTCCAAATGTCTCAAATATTCCGAAACATTGCTTAAACTCTCCATTCTACTTAAGCACTACTATAACATAACCACAAAACAAAAATTTCCAAACTATTAGCGTGAGGGTTAGTTATAATCGAACCATATCAAAATATCAAACAAAAACAAGCTAACAAACAACTTCAAATCATCAAAACATCAAAACAACTAAAAATAAAAAATCCTAAAAACTTTTACCTAGGCAACCATCCGATCGGTATCACCTTCCATCCGATCGGATGGGTTAACTACAAAAGATGAAATCTCACCAACCGAATCGGATGCGGGCAGCCTCCGATCGGTTCGATCGAGAATTTATTTATTTATTTATTTTATTTTTTTATTTTTATATTACTAATAATAATACTAAGACTAAACTAATGACAACCTCTTTTTAACTTGTTTTTGTGTGTGTGTTGTGTGTTTTTTTTTTTTTTTTTTTTTATATATATATAGAAACTAAAAGGAAGAATAAATTAATAACTAAAACTAATTAATATAATCCTACAATTAACTCTTAAGCATTAAATTATCTAATTAACTTTTAACTCTTTAACTAATGACCATAAAAACTAATTATTACTCATTCAATAAAAACTATAAAACTACCAAACATTAAAATTAACAAATTAACTAACATTAACTAATCATTAAACATAATAAAACTTTCTAATACCCTAAATTAATTAATCTAATTACTCTACTAATTAAACATAACATTAATGAATCATAAAAACTGAAAAATAACAAAAATTACTAAACAAAAAATATTAACGAGACCACCAACCGATCGGATGGAAATCCATCCGATTCGGTTGGTCCGAACCAAACTTTTTTTTTTTTTTTTACTTTTTAAAAAAACTTAGACTACTAAGCCCAACTACCAAGAAAATCTTAACAATTCCCCGGCAGCGGCGCCAAAAACTTGATGTGCGTGTCGTTGTGTTCAAGTTTTAAAATTTATAAACACGATTTATCCAATTCTCTAATCACACATACGAGCAAGTATACTCGTCCGTGGTAGTAAAGGTGGGTAAGTCGAGATCGTCCCAAGGGAATTGGGGTTTAGGTTTAGTAAATAAGTTTTAGCAAAATGGAGTGTCAATCCAATTTGAAGCAAATTAAAAACAAACAAGCAAGGTTCAATCAATCAAAAACTAATATACTTGTGTGTAGTTTCCATGACAATTGTTTAGAGTAACCAATCAAGTTGGGTGTTACTAGTAATGATGCACAACTTAAAATGAATGATTCACAATCTATGGTTTTTGTCATGAGAAATCATATCTAAGAATTCAATCTCCTAGTTAACTCATTTCGGCCATGATTAACTATTACGATAATTCTATTAAGTCCTTTTTGTTGTTTGAAAGCATTTCTTATCTTAAGAATTCCTACGAATCCTTTCGGCCTTTTTCGTGATGAAATCGTTTCCAAATCCATTTTAATGAGTAAAGGTGTTGCTTGTCACACACCACAATCCATACTAATTCGTGCACTAACTTTTTGGAATAAAAACATAAAGAAAACTCCTTTCGGCCTTTGTGAATCTTTGAAATTGTTTTTACCAACCAATTAAGCAAGATTAGATTTTATCTCAACAAACTCATAAAACAAGATATGTTTTCATGCATCACTATGATAAGATTACTCCAACAATTGTCACATCATCCACACACAAGTATAATTAAATTACTCCATAACAATCATAATCAAACACAAGTAATTAACCAAACTTTCATTCATCATATAGTAAAAGTAAAAGTAGTTCATGATAACTCAACAAGAAATACCTAATCAAGGAATTACAAGAACTAGAATTGTGGAACTATAGCAATCCACACTCCTCCAATCGCCTATTATCACAAGTAAACAACTCCACACACGGACGCAACTCTTGAGACTCGAACTCAAGATCTCCTGGACGTTTTCACAGCAACTACAAGCTTTCGGGCAATAATAATAAAGTGGTGTAGCTTTTTTAGGTTATGTCACTTCCCCCAAAAGAACTCTCTTTGTAAACTAACTAAGGGTTCCTTAAATAAGTGAGGAAACCCTTATTATCCAAGTAAAAACATCCCATATGATTTAACAGCCGAGAAATGATAAGCCTCAATGATTATGGGGCTTAAATTCACCATTTAATGCAACTTTGTAACTTCAGCGTCGGCCAACCGATCGGTATTTGGCTCCTACCGATCGGTTGGAGCTCTCGGTGTTTCCAACTTCACACCATCCGAATCGGATGCGGGCAGCATCCGATCGGATGGATGACTCTGCCATGCACTTTTATTTTCTTTTATTCTCTTCTCGTTACGTGCTTGATCCTTCGCTGTACCACTGATTTCCTTCATAGAACTTGATCTTTTCTTGATATATAAAGCATAGAAGTCTTGGTCTAATCAATTCTTCGAAGTATCATGTGGTTTCTTTCTCGTAATTCTCCTTATGTGCATAATCTCTTCATTTCTTCGTGTTTTCCTCCACTTTTCCTGTACTTGGCTATATTTACTTGCATACACACTTTTTCATCATTTAGCAACAAATACATGCAAATATAACCAAATATGATGCACAAAACTAGCAATAACGCACCTAAAAACATGTTAGATTTAAGCGTTATCACAAGGCCTGAGGAATGCTAACCACATTCAGACCCTTGAGCTCCCTGAAATTTATGGGAAGTTTGTCTATGAAGACAACTTGATCTCAAGGAGATACCCTGACTCAAAAGCTTTTGAGTCCAAAAAGGCCTTAACCTCCACACCCATATCAACTGCTTTCTATTCTAATGGTGTTGTGTAGGACATTCAAGAGGATTCTAAAGAAGAAATTGATGAAAGGACTGATGAGGAGTACCTGAATGACCTGAACTTGGAATTCCAAGAAAGGGCACTCCTTGCTAGTTCAAAACGTTTCATCAAAAGAAATCAGTCCAACTTTACAAAATCAAAAGCAAATGAGACCACTTAATGCTTTAAATGTGGTAAAAAGGGTCATTTTGCTAGGGACTGTTATTCTAAAACTATTTCAGAACCCTCTTACAAATTCTCAGGAACTAGCAAGTTTCAACCTAAAATGTTTCAGGCCACCCAACAATTTCAAAACAAGGGTCAAAAGGATTTTGAAACAAAATATAGGAATATCAAAGCTAAACTTGCACTTCTTGAAACTAACCCCATATTGCCTCAGGCTGCTCAAACATCTAAACCTATTCAGACAAAGAACAAGGTATTAGTAGCTGAAGCATATGATTGGGATGATGAAGAGGTTTCCTCAGATGAGGAAATAAGAGTTAGTTCACTGATGACACTTTCTGAAAAGGATCAGGTGGCTGTGGGAAAAAGCCATGCTAGAAATGGAGAGTGGGTCAACATCACTATGAAGAAGGTAAATACTTTACTTTCTATGGATGATGATTCTGATTGGCAGTCTTACATGAATTATATTTGTGTTAATTTAAATTTGTTGCGGAACAAAGGCTTAACCTGTTTTCAAAATATAACAATATTGTATCTGAATTAAACAAATGTAGAGATGAACTGCTTGTACTTAAGCAAGCCAAACTAGAAACAATAACTCTACAAATTCAGAACACTGAGATTTTGAAACAAAACCAAGTCCTTCAAACTGAACTTAACAAAGAAAAGGCTATCATTCAAAGCTGGACCAAGAAGAACCCTAAGGTTTTTGACACTGTGGGATTAATCTCTCAGAAAACCATTGGTATTGACCCTCTTATGGTTGATCCAATTATGTGTCAAAATGAAATAAACTTTGTTCCAGCTGGCATATCTTTTGAGCAAGAATTGCTTCCCAAGTCAAATGACTGGATTGTCAGGGACAACCCAGTCAGTAAGTTACCAAACTTTGAGACTGGAAAGATCTTGCTTCCTGAAAGTCAGGCTTTGAAAAATATGCTTGGAATCACTGAAAAACTCAGTAAGCTTGAACTCACTGAACCACTCACTGAGTCCTTGAATGAGTCTGAATCAGAATCATACCCTCTACTTCCTCCACTAAATACCCTTCAGGGTGCTGCACCTAACTTAGGCCTCCCACCTATGGTCTTCTCACCACACTCTCCAAAGGAGAGATCAGGAAGGGGAACAACCATCCTGAAGAGAGCAAACCTTGATGTCTCAGTAAATACTGATGACTCATCAACTTCAGTCCCTTCTGAAGAAACAACCCAAAGCCCTGACTCAAAATTTGATCAGTTGGCTGAAATGGTCAGGAAGCTAGGAGAGAAGATTGCATCTTCTGAGAAATCTTCTCAATCCAAAAAGGAACAAAAACCAACTTCCTCAAAGACCAAACCCAAACCCACAAAACCCCTGAAAAGATGTGAGCTATGCAACTATACAAATCATCTCACTGATGATTGCTATAGAGTCCTTTATTGCATGATTTGCAAAAAGGAAGATCACAGGACCTCTGATCATAAACAATGCTCAGTCATGTCAAACTTTTCAGGACTTAAGGCTCAGTGCCTGAACTACCCTTCTGATTCTAAGCAGAAACAGAAGCAAAAGGCCAAGCCTTTTCCACCCTGCCCTTTGTGTGGATTCAATGACCATCACCCTGAGGATTGTCAATATGACAAACACTGTGAATCTAGTGGAAGTTCCACTCAGAAATCCTCAGGAAAAGAGAAGGTCATTCAGTCAAGAAGAGGAATGAAACAATCCTCTCAGACTACTGAGGCTACCCCTGCAACCAAATGCAAAACATGTGGTAGCTCAGTCCACTCAACCTCTGACCATGAATCAATTAATACCTTCATAAAGACCTACAATACCGAACCCTCCATGAAATGGAGTCCTAGAAAGAACTGACCCAGTTTACTATTTGTGCAGAAGCATGCCAGGGATCCTGTTTGGCATCTAGACAGTGGATGTTCAAGGAGCATGACTGGTGTTAAGGAGTGTCTGCACAAATATGTGGAAGAACCAGGACCCAAAGTGATATTTGCTGATAATTCATCATGTCTCACTGAAGGTTATGGTTCAGTAAACTGCAATGGTATTGTCTTTACTAGGATAGCTTATGTTAATGGTCTTAAGTATAATCTGATCAGTGTCAGTCAACTATGTGATGCAAAATACATAGTTCAGTTTGATGATAAGCAAGGAACCATCTTCAATGCAAATAAGGAAATTGTCCTCATTGCACCAAGAAGACAAGATGTTTATGTATTAGACATGTCCAGTCTAACTCAGGATGGAACTTGTCTCTTTGCTAAGGCCACTGATACACTCAACTGGCTTTGGCATAAGAGACTCACCCACCTGAACTTTAAGAACATTAACAATCTTGTAAAACAAAACAAGGTCCTTGGCTTACCATCTCTTGTGTTTTCTAAGGATAAACCATGCTCAGCTTGTGAAAAAGGTAAACATCACAGAGCATCCTTTAAAACCAAAACCAACTTTTCCATCAGGAACTGCCTACATCTTCTCCATATAGATCTATTTGGACCTGTCAGTCCAAGGTCTATTAGCCATGAGAAGTATACTCTGGTCATAGTGGATGAATACTCTAGATACACCTGGGTATTCTTCCTGATAAAAAAGAGTCAGGCAGCTGAAACAATCATGTCCTTTGTCAGGAACATTGAAAATCAAAATGACATTAAGGTCAAACAAATTAGAACTGACAATGGGACTGAGTTCAAAAATAATAAACTTGAATGTTTCTGTGATGAGAAAGGTATTTCCCAAAACTTTTCCTCTCCATACACACCTGAACAAAATGGTGTTGCTGAAAGGAAAAACAGAACACTCATTGAAGCTGCTAGGACAATGCTATGTGGATCAGTCCTTTCCAACCATTTTTGGACTGATGCAGTCAAAACTGCCTGTTATACACAAAACAGATCCATAATTGTCAAGAGACATGGGAAAAACCCATATGAGTTATTCAAAGGAAGAATCCCTGACATCAGCTACTTTCATGTCTTTGGGTGTCCTGTGTTTATTCATAATCACAAGGATCACCTAGGGAAATTTGATGCAAAAGCTGATGATGGATACTTCCTGGGATACTCACTTGTCTCAAAAGCCTTCAAAGTGTTCAACACAAGGAGACAGCAGATTGAGGAAACATTTCATGTTACCTTTGATGAAAGCACTGATGCAATCAGGTTCTCAACTGCCTCAGTAGAAGAGATAGGAATTGATAATTCTTCAAGATATCCTCCTGATGAATATCTGTCTGAAAACAATCCTTCTACTCAGTATCAAGATGATGCTAATCTCTCCTATTACATAATCCCTCACAACCTACCTAACCCAACCATCACTGAGTTTGTTGAGGCACATACACACACTGATGATATCAATCAGCCTGTTCAAAATACTCAAGATCCAAAAAATCTCAGTGATCTGATAGACACTCAAGATCCAATCAATGATCATGTGTCTACTCCAGAACCAACCCCTCTACCCAATCAGGCCTCCACAAGTTCAAATCAGTATCCAGGACCTCAAGAAAGTTGGACTAGGTCTCAGGACATTGAACTTGTCAATATTATTGGAGAGCCTACTGAAGGCATGCTCACCAGGAGCATGGCTGCTAGTCTAAGAGCAGCCTCATCCAATGAATGCCTATTTGCGGACTTCATTTCCACAATTGAACCCAAAATTGTTAAAGAAGCACTTAAACATCCAAGTTGGGTTCAGGCCATGCATGATGAACTGGAACAATTTGACAGAAACAAGGTAATGACCTTGGTCAAATGTCCTGAGAATGTCTCAGTCATTGGCATGAAATGGGTATTCAAAAACAAAACTGATGAAAATGGCATAGTCATTAAAAACAAAGCCAGACTTGTAGCCAAAGGCTATAATCAACAAGAAGGTATTGACTATGAGGAAACATTTGCACCAGTAGCAAGGATGGAAGCCATCAGGATCTTCCTTGCTTTTGCTACATATATGAACTTCAAGGTGTACCAAATGGATGTTAAAAGTGCATTCTTAAATGGTTCACTAAAAGAAGAAGTTTATGTTGAGCAACCTCCTGGATTTGAAAGCCATGAGTCTCCTGATCATGTCTGTAAGCTTAACAAAGCCCTTTATGGACTGAAGCAAGCTCCCAGGGCATGGTATGAGACTCTCTCAGCCTTCTTAATCAAAAACAAATTTGTCAGAGGCAAGATAGACAACACATTGTTTATCTATAAGACAAATAATGATGTGATACTAGTACAAGTGTATGTTGATGACATCATCTTTAGCTCAACAAGTTTCAGACTTTGCAAACAATTTGAAAAACTAATGGCAAAGAAGTTTGAAATGAGCATGATGGGAGAACTGACATACTTTCTTGGTCTTCAGATCAAGCAGACTGATAGAGGAACCACTATCAGTCAAGAGAAGTATGTAAAGAATCTACTGAAAAAGTATGATCTCAGTGACTGTGCCTCAGTCAAAACTCCCATGGTTCCCCCAAACAACCTTGGTCCTGATCTAACTGGTAAACCAGTAAATCAAACTCTCTTTAGAGGAATGATAGGATCACTGATGTATCTACTTGCATCAAGGCCTGATATCCAATTCTCAGTAAGTCTATGTGCCAGATATCAATCTGACCCAAGAGAATCTCATATCACTGCTGTGAAAAGGATATTCAGGTACCTGAAGGGCACTCCTAACCTTGGATTATACTATCCAAAGTGCTCAGGACTTGATCTCAAAGGATACTCAGACTCTGACTATGCTGGATGCAACATGGACAGAAAAAGCACCTCAGGCTCTTGCCAAATTCTTGGTGGGAAATTAGTCTGTTGGAGTGCTAAGAAGCAACAATCAGTTGCCTTGTCCTCAGCTGAGGCTGAATATGTTGCAGCAGCTAGTTGTTGTGCAAATGTACTCTGGATGAAAAGTCAACTCAGTGACTATGGAATTCAGTACAAGATGGTACCCATCTTTTGTGATAACACAAGTGCAATTGCAATATCAAAAAACCCTGTTCTTCATCAGAGAACAAAACACATTGATATCAGATATCATTTCATCAGGGACCATGTCATGAATGGTGACATTGAATTACACTTCATCCCTACTGAATATCAGTTAGCTGATATCTCCACCAAACCTTTGGATGAACCAACTTTCACAAGGTTGAAAGCTGAATTAGGAATGTTGGATATAGAAAATCAGTCCACTAATTGAAATCCTTCCAACTGAAGTGTAAATTCTTAAAACCTCAGGTCCCTGACTCAATGTGTACATCAGTGAATTAATATCACTGAATCCTCAACCTCAGGAACTAAACCCAAGTTCCTGAAATCTTGAGGGTTCAGGAACTAAACCCAAGTTCCTGAATCCTTGTTTCTCAGGAATCAATCCATATTCCTGAATCATCAGTGACTAATCCCAAGTCCCTGAAATACCATCACTGAATGAAATGTCATTCAGGGCCCTGAAAAGGACATTAAATACTGACTTAAATGCTCTAAGTATCTATTTAGTAAATGTCCGAGGTTGGTAACTGAACTAATATTTAATTTGAGAATATTTGTTCTTTTTGCCTTTCTGGCTTCCACCTTTGGGCCACCACATGTCCACTTGGCATTAAATGCCTCTCCAATCACATTACAGAAATGTGATGACTCATCTCTGCAAAGTGCACTTTTGCAGAACTGCTCAACTGTTCACTTCGACTGTTGCGCCAAACCAAGAAAATGGAGTGTTGGCATTAAATGCGGATCCCAAAACATATTATTCAAAACAATTTCCAATAATTCTTTTTGAATAAATAAAGATCGCTCAAATGACCAAAACAACCCCATCTCCACTCTCCTATAAATACCCCAACCAAAAGAAACACACACATGTTTTTATAGAATCTTAAGCAAAACTTTGCCATTTTTAATTCTCAAAAACAAATTGTGTGTGTATTCTTAAGCTTTAGAAACCCTTTAACCTTAGTCAAACCCAGACTTACCCACATATGGCTTCTTCTAAAGCTGTGAAATACGCCCCCAATGTGGATTTCACAATGGAGGGTGTAGACCTAACCAATAACAATGTGGTGGGAAATTTCTCATATCCACAAATCTACCCAGCCTACAAGAACGTTATGAAGTTTCTTCGTAATTGTTTTCTTGCAAAGGCTTTCACCCACACCCCCTCAGTCATCTACCATGACTATTTGAGGGAATTCTGGTGTACGGCTGTGGCTACCAGCCCTAAAGACACCAAAGAGTCAATCACTACCTTCACGGTGATGAATGGGAGTAAAACCCACTCATTTGACTACACAACCTTCATCAAAGCCACATGCCTTAACTTTGCTGAAGAGTTTGCACCCAACCCTAGTGATCAGGACATAAAGAATGAACTGATCTTTCTTACACCTCATGACCCCAGACGTCCTACAACGTCTGCGGGAGGCTTACTGGAGAAGGCTCCAGTAGTCAAAACATGGTTCCATCCAATTTGGAGGATACTGATGACATTTGTCATTCAGGTCCTGGGTGGAAATAAATCCTCTACGGAGCAGTTGAACTCATCACAACAATTGATGTTGTTCAGTCTCCTTGAGGGTACAAAAATAGACATCGGAGGAATAATCTTCCGAGACCTTGTTGCTAAGCTCTCAGGAAAACATAGGCAAAGGCATATGTCCTATCCTAGATTTGTTTCCTGTGTGCTTCAGGACCTACTTGGTTATGACTATGTGAGGACTGATGCAGAAGGTACGAAGCCTGACGTCCTGCACAAGTCAAACTTCACTAGTAGCATCACTGAGGTTACACATATTGCCCTGACTGAATATATGCAATCAGTCATTCAGGGTAATGACGCTATCTCTCCAGTTCCTTCACCGACCAAAAAGGTGAAGAAGACAAAGAAGGGTCAGTCCAGCCAGGTGGTTAGACCCAAGCCACTCGCCACTGAGACTGATCCTCAAAACCAACTCAACCTTAAAAAGAGGTTGAAAAAGGCCGAGACCTCTGAGACACCCATTTCTGAGACCCTCTTGACCTCAAAACAAAGGCCAACGGAAGTCACTGAGCAATCATCCTCAATGACCTTGGGCACACCCATTCCACATGGTTCAACTGACATACACAAGTCAGAGGGATCAGGAAGCATTCCCCCCTCACATCCCGATGAAGGTACTGATAAATCACAATCAGTACCCAAGGGAGGAAAGGGTCCTGAATCCTCGGTAGGGCAACACCACCCTACTGGGAAGAGGACCCACACCCCCTCACATCCCGATGAAGGAACTGTCAAAAAACAATCAGTTCCCAAGGGAGGAAAGGGTTCTAAATCCTCGGTAAGGCAGCACTACCTTACTGAGAAGGGGACCCACAAACATTCACATCCCGCTAACGTTCCTGAGCAATCACCCTCAGGATCTCAGGGAGAAAAGGACCCTAAATCCCCTGAAGGACAGCACAATCCTGATAGGAAGGGGGTCCACAAACTTTCACAATCAGTACCTAGTGATACTACTGGAAAGCACCCATCAGTAGTTGAAGGTGCTAAGGGGGACAAAGCTTCAGAGGGAAAGAAACAACCCGCTGATATGGAACCCATCAACCCCTCAGGCGGATCCAGTCTCTCAGGAACTGCCCCCAAAAGCCAGGCTGGTGTTACCCCTGTTATTATGGCTAGTCAGGCTGAGCAAACCCACTCAGTTATTATGACAACGGGGTCAGGAACTGACCAAACCGAAGGCAAGTCTTTTTATAAAAGGAGCCGGTTGATTTTTTGGGTATTGAGTCCATGGGGGACTTTCAGGCTTTTATTGAGTCTGATGAAGAGCTCAGGGAAGAGAGTGAAGAGGAAATGTTTGAGGCAGGTGAGGATATGGAAACTGATGTACAACCTGAACAACCTGAACAATCACATCAGTCATCTCCAAGCCAAAGTGAAAAGTCAGGTTCTCAGTCTTCTGATTCTTCTGGTACTGGGGACATCCTACAAAAGTATGATAACTCTCTTCCCCTCACTGAAAGAACATTGGTCAAATTCCTACTGAAGACCAACAGAGCTCTTTTCACTGGTCTCACTGATGAGATGTTTGATCATCACACTGAAGCTGCTGTTCACTATGCCAACCTGAAGGCAGATGTTGAAAGTTTTCATGATGATGTGATCGAAATCCAATCAGACACCAAACACTCCCTGACAGCTATTGATCATCATATGATTGCCTCTAGTTCTTCTTGGATTAGTTCAAAGCATGTGTCATTTGTGACACAAAAGGAACATGTTAGACATAAAAACAGTGTTCAGAACCACAACCTAGAGGATGCTAAGAAAAACACACATGAAAAGACTAGAAATTTGCCTGATTCTAAGAGCAGTTACGTATCGATTAAAGCGATTCCCGTAGCAGATCACTCTAAAAATTCTAGATCTTTTTCTGACTCCAAACACTATATTTGCTCAACTTGTCAGAAATGTGTGTTTAATGCAAACCATGATGATTGTATAACAAAATTCCTGAAGGAAGTAAATGCTCATAATTAGGTTCAATCCTCTAAGACTAGAAGCTACAACAAGCCCGTGGAACAAAAAAGTTATACTCAGAAACCTGATAGGCAGATTGCTATAGGTCAAAAGTTCTCTCTCGACAAGTCTTCCACTGTGCATGAGAAACCAAACACTCCTAGATCTTGTCTTAGGTGGATACCGACGGGTAGAATTTTTAAGATTTTTGGTCTTAGATGGATACCTATTAGAAAGATGTTCACTAAGTGCAAAACCAAGGTTGACAATGAAACCCCAAATGGTCGAGATGCTGATATCACTAACCCATATAAATGTAAACAAACTCTTAATGTCAGTGCAGGTAGTCTTTACTTAAGTGCAGGTACATCGTTCACTCATATTAAGGAAAGACTCAGGGTTTGGGTGCCGAAAAGATTGATATCTCATGAAGAAGGGTTTCAAGCAATTCAAGCTTGATGAACATCAACGACAATGACGTTCGAACAAGTCAGTTCAAGCCTCGTTCTTCAGCATCTATGATGTCTATTCACATTAGTTCAGGCCTCGTTCTTCAACGACAATGACGTTTGAACAAGTCAGTTCAAGCCTCGTTCTTCAGCATCTATGATGTCTGTTCACATCAGTTCAGGCCTCGTTCTTCAACGACAATGACATTTGAACACATCAGTTCAAGCCTCGTTCTTCAACGACGATGACGTCTGTTCATATTAGTTCAGGCCTCGTTCTTCATCGACATATGATGTTTGAACATTGCAGTTCAAGCCTCGGGCCTCAATGTCAAAATAATGGTGCCTGCTGACATCTCTTCAGGCCCCGTTCATCAAAGAAAAGAGAAGTGTACGCTTAAGTGCGCTTTTTCTTCTGAAGAAGAGAAATCTTCTTGTTTCTGGCTATTCTCATCAAAAGGCTTCATACTTGATCCATGCTCGTTCAGACATCAAGTGGATCTACTTTCATCAGATTAGAAGTTTATTCACTCGATCAAAAATGAAAAATGGCAACTTCAAATGTAATTTTTGAGGGGGAGAAGTGTGAACAATGGATCAACCTCATATGCACTTGTTCAATCAAAAATGGCATTCGCATATGCAATTTTTGAGGGGGAGAAGTGTGAACAAGTGGATCGACGTACATTTGATTGGTTACTCACTCACTTTTTGGGCATCTAATGGTGACTACGGAGTTGATCAGGTATCACTTATTTGAGGTTGAAGTTGACTTTCTCAAAGGCGTGATCTTATTCTATCTTGAAGTCGGGGTTGGTTGGATGCATGACTTTCTATGATAACTTGCTCGTGCTTAAGATTTAAGCTGAAGACTTAGTTTATCTAGTTACCAGCAGTCGGGGTAAATGTTTGACTACCTGGTTAACTATCACTTAAAGGAGTTACATTGTAGTACTCAGTGTCACATGCCGATGACGTTGTGGATAATCACAAGAGGTGTTAATGTCTCATACTTTGGTTGGGTATTGAGTATTTAGAGATTTGCTTGGAGCATTTATTCTCTACACCGTTCTTCCAACATTTGTGCAAGTTTAAGTCACGAGAACGGGGAATTCTACTTCAGTGTCAAGTTTGGTATATCGGGTTTGCTCCATCAGTCATCACTTCAAATAGCCTAATTAAGGGTTGGTAAAGATAGTCAGGAAGATTTTTGATAGCGGTTGATTCTCACTTGATACATTTGAGCTAATTTTGTTCTTCTCACAAGATTTCAAGTATTTGTGCGTAAAATGTGTTGCTGATTCTGAGGTATCAAAACCAGCAAGGGGGATGGAGACATACATCTGAACGTACAACGAGTACACGTGATGAACTTTATACCTCCTCTGAGTTGGGGTTATTTCGGGAAGAAAAATGTCACAACCGCAGAGAAAATCAGTGTTTTAACTCGTTCCTTATGGTGTATCATTCCAACTACGTGGGGGAAGAGATGTATGAAACAGTTTCTGATGATTAAAGAGGTACACAATTGTATGATGATTCCTATGGTTAGTCGGTATCCTACTGAAGGAAATGTGTACATCCGGTGCTCAGTTGCTTTTGTGGTACTGTCTTGGTGTTATTATTTTGACTACATACGGGATAAATTGCCCACACTCGGGATTTAGTTGACTTTGGTGTAACAATTCTCATATGCTATTTCCTGAAGGGAGAAAAGTGGATTTTCGGGTTAATTGATCTCTATGTTACATTTTCGACTTCATTTATGGGATTGAGTGTGTGCTTCGGGTGTTTGAGCATCATACAATGAGACTGATTGCATCACTTCAACTACTTGGGGGAAGTGGTCTCTGGATAATTTTGGTGTGCAGTATTTCAGACTTCAGCGGGAAGAAATGTGAGAAGAATTAGTCAAGCGTGAGATGATACGTTGCTGATCTATTTGATGATCCCCCGAACGGAGAATCACGATGATTATTCTTAATAGGAGCAGCAATATTTAATGTGGTTTTCTATGGTTTCCGCTGTACACTTACCTTATGTAAGCTTGAAAGAGAGCTTTGAATCTGCTCAAAAAGAAGATTGTCGGTTTGGGGGGAAGCTATCAAAGCTTTACAGTTGAGAAGGCTCAAGTTCAGACGATTATTCAGGAGCCTTGAAAGCTTTGGTGGTGAAAGTTTAAGAGATGTTGACTACAGATTTCCACAACCTACAAGAACGATATCCTTATTTTGGTATTCATGTCATCATCGTCTTAAATTGAATAATATGGGTTGTACATATCTTAAACCAAATTGTAAATAGAAAATTATAAAACCATCATATTAAAACCAAGAAAAACCATAAAAATCAGAAAAATAGAAAATCCCAAAAATAGTTCCTCTAGGCATGTCTTCTGTTTATCGATAACATTTACGGTCCTAGAAATGTTATTCAATAATGACACGGGACTTTAAATGAAGCTCGAGCAGAAGTTAAAATGAATTGTTAAAACATGTCATGATGGCTTGCTATTACTTCAGATAACAACCCGCGTTTCAAAATGAGGAAAGCACGTCGGCAAAAAGACGGCTGTTCCTAACAACGGGTGAAGTTCACCCGGGCATGGATTACTTCATATCCGTGCATCCTCGATTTGATGTACGTTTCAGTGCATCATTTCTTTTAAAGGAAGAGAAATCTTCTTTGTATGCAAATAGTTTTCTTTCTATGATTCTTCTGAAAATTATTTGTGAGATACTTGGTGGTTACGTGTTGTTTGAAATTCTTTTAGACTTGGATTGTTCATAAAATTTGTCAGTCAATCAATGACTACAGCTCTTTAACTAGAATACGGGTCACTGATTGAGGGGGAGAGTGATTTCAAATTTTATATCATCAAATGGGTTTCTTGGTTAACTCATAATTGTTAGACAAGGTTTTGTAGTTAATGGGGTGTTAGTTGAAGAGGAACTTACTAAGGTTTATATCTAAATGGCCAAATGTGTTAGTTGCTAGAAAGATTAGGGAATTATGTGCAATTTGCTTATAGTTTCCTAGCTTTATGTAACTAGAAGGTTCATTTGTGTCACTTTGGAATCCTCGTTTAATCCCTTAAATACTGTAAAACTCAAAATCTAAAAGAAGTTAGAAAACCCATTGTGATTGATGTTCTTGAATACTGCACATGCATTTGTATGATTTAACTGAATGAGTTTCAAATGTTGATTGACTTGTGTTAGTCGAATCGTTGTTGATTTATTGCTTGTGCACTCAGAATATGCTTAGGTATGTAGCTATGGTGTTAGAATCATGTCCCTAAGATCCTGAGTTGAATATTGAAATATGAGTGAATTGCCATGTTCATGATTGCTGATTGCTGTTCATGCTAGATAGCGGTTTGATGTATTTCCTGACTGTGGTTTGATTATGACATGAATATGGTATTATGAGTTGGCAAGTTGCTATGTGGTAGCTATTAATGAAAAGTGAATCTGTATGTATGTATATCTGTGTTGATATTCTTATGCAGATTCCATGGCCAATATGAATGTGCCAGTTCCCGCTCTAACCATTTGATCAGATGTTCAAACTCTATTAACTGGCTCTGAATTCATCACAACAACAACATCAGCAAAAACAACAACAACAACACTGCCATCACCACCACCACCTTCATTTCAACAAAGCAATACTTATTCTGGTCTCGCCAAGTGGAGATCTACAATACTTGGGAAGATTTGTTGGTGGATGGATAATTGATGCTGACTACTGACTCCCTCAGGGAAGCGAAAAGGTCAACATCATTTGTGTCATAACGATTATCTTTGTACATAATAAGCAGTGAATAAACATTTGTTGTTATGTGTCAGTGTATAATTGTTTTAATTCAAAATCTTTCAAACCTATCATACCTGACACTAACATTCTCCCTCATTGATTGAGGGGGAGCATCGTAATGTCTCATTATCAGAATATATTAAACCTGAGCTCATTTTCTCCTATAATTTTCTAACTTATTTAAATCAATTGGGATCACAAATCTCAAAAGGTTTGAAATTTTTGATCGGGGGAGAGAATGTGATTTTAATATGAAATCTGATAAAATGTGATCTTTTAGACTCATGTGTAGGCTCCCAAATATGTGCTAAACTCTTTCGTATATCGATGCACATATTAAGGGGGAGCGAATGATTTGTGATGGTAATTGTGGAAGAATACCAAAGACCGACCATGTTACTTAATGTACTGGAGTTATAAGGATGCTAAGGTTAGGTATCAGTTCCCATGATCTAGCCAGAACCGGAGGGATCTTCCCAGGGACAATCCTCTAGTTAGAATAGAAGTCCTTAGGAATGATTAAAAAGGAGAAAAGTGAATAAGGGAAAAGTGCCGACTGAGACGGAGCTAGTACTGGAACAAACCCAACAAGGTGCTAGTAATGAAGTCTCGGTAAGCGCTGAAGGGGTTGAAGAATGAAAAAGAAATGTAAAGATAAAGGGTGAAAAGAAAGAAGCCTTCCTTACACTTTAGGCAGAAACCGGGTCAATACATATGCTGTCAGAATCACTTAGTTGATTGCTGACATTGAAGACAAAGTATCATGGACCCAGTGATACGCTGCAAAACCCTCCCTAGCCACTCAAGGTCCCTCAAAGGACTCTTGTTTCATTTGTCACGGAGATCAATACATGTCTATCATCTATCTCACTCCGAGTTAGATGATATTGAAAAGGTGGCGGTCCTCTCTAGCCTCCGATCACTAAATCAAAATGCACTATTGAGTCTAGAGCCAAGAGATCATCAATAAATCTCATTAGGACACACTTCCAATATGCTTGCTGTTTCATACACCGTGAAAAGCAAGAAAATATATATGAAGAGTCCTACGCAATATCCTCGTGGTATTGCTAGAACATCCGAACGATACGAAAGTATTCACAATGAAGATGGAAATCCTTCTAGAGCCAACATCAAACAAGCTCTTGGTGGGTGACATGTGAGATCCTTCATGGATCAAACTTGTGACAACTAGAAAGAAACGATGGGGCGATTCTCATTTGAATCAAACTTGTTCCAGGAAATGGATTGACAGACGCTTTTGGAAAACCTTTCAATGTGCTCACCAATTGAATTTCGAGCACATTGATTGTGAAAATTTTCAAACAAAAGTGTTTATGACAGAAATGTGATTCAATGTATAAAACCCTCGTCGTGTTGCATAAAATGTTTATCGAGTGACACGCGAGTGATTTTTATAATCAATTTCTCATCAATCAGTGGGTATTCAATTCACTGATTCACTCTACCGTGCTGTCTGCTTTGAGACTTTCCGGTATGAGAACATGCTTTGTAGGGTGATTCCTATGGTAACTCTTTGGATGATTCCCTACAACAAGCTGGAAATTCTTGTCAAGGAGAATCTTCTTTAAAGGGGATTCTACCTGATCACAGGTTAATCCAACCACACCGAACGAATGACAAAGCCATATTCGTTCTCCAACTTTATTGCTAACTGTTTTATTTCAGATTCATATAAAGATGGTGATGGTGGTTCCTGATTCCAGTAGAGACGTGTCAATCCACACTCCATGCTCACACTTACAAATCATTATCAAAGAAATCATGATAGATGAAAGACCTACAACACAGCTTCCGCAACTCTGATGATAGTTATCATGATCCAGAAAAGTGTGAGCATGCGAGCCCAACGGTCACAACAAATCACATGGAGGCATTACTACGGATGAGCTCAGAGATTTACGGTGGCTGATGATCTCAAAGAAGGCTCCAAGATCACAACTTCACATGGAGACGATGATGCAAGATGACTTGAAGACATATGTTGGATGATAACCTCAAAGAATACTCGAAGATCATCCAAGTCAAAAGATCAGTCATCAAAAGTTCGCTGCTGAATGTACAAAGACTAATGAATTTGAAGAATCAAAGACTACGAGCTATGAAGTCTAATTCATATGAAAGAATGCTAGAATTCAAAATATTATTTCCGGGGTGACCTCCCTTAGGGGGAGATTGTTAGGAATATAAATATTCATGTGAAAACTCGGTCACCCCGAGTATCTATTTAGCATTTATGTAGCTCGTAGGATTATTAGTATTAATAGTATTAGTTTAGTTATATTAGTATTTGTGGAGTGGGTCGGGTCTTTACCTACTGTCAGCTCACTCCACAGCCCGCTAGGGGCACCTAAACCTTGTTGTATATATACCCCTTCCCACACATGGGAAGGGTTGGAGCTCTTAATCATTCAACACATATTTTATTTCATTCTCTCTCTAGAACTCCCAATCTCTTATCTCTCTCTCTATAATTCATCTAACATCAAATCCAAGTATGCATATGTTACACCAAATATTAAAGTTGAATACATAGAAAAATAAACTAAACAAAAAGTCTCCAAAGTTTAAATTTTCGAATGCCAAAATAAACAACAAATTGGTCTTGGAAGTTAAAAGAAGAACATATTGGTCTTTTCTCTTTTCTAGAATGGTAACAGTCTTCTTGTTGGCTAGAAGGCTAGACCTGAAAATCATAACACAATGTACAAAATATTAGTAACAAACTAAGAGTACATATCCTACCAATCTGCACAGACATAGGTAGCACATTTCTCTTCAAAATTTGTTTCCAGTGAGGTATAATATGCAACATTACTTCTTAGTGTTGATGATACCAACTTTCCATATTATCATAGCCACAAGTTTTGACTAATTGAATTAACAAAAAAAAAAAAAAAAAAAAAAAAAAAAAAAAAAAAAAAAACTTTAAGCGGAAGTTTAAAGCTGACGGTGCACGTAATCTGAACTTATATAATCCATTCACCCTTATCATCCAGTGATCCAGATAAGAGCAACTACTTACGGAACTAAAAACTACAACTTAATAAGACTACACATCCTTTGAAGTTTGCACCATTCAGGGGCTGGTTTACGTAAATTTAGTGCTAGTGCTTGTAAATGGGACAGGCTGTTAGCATTTTCCAACGAGGCTAACTGGTGGACCTCCCCTGACTACATGCAACTAAGCTCAGACCAGCAATGGAAACTTGAATGGGTTAGAGATAACTACATGATCTATAACAACTACATTGTTTTGCAGCATGTCACACAATATTTAATGGGGCATGGCTTAGCCTTTGCCTTATTCTTGCAGCTAACATATTCAGCATAGGTCTTCTGCCGGCACTATAAAACAGGTAATGTGTTAATGAAAGGCATAAATTACCTTAAAAAACATTAGTAGTAGTATATTACCTTAAAAACATTATAAAATCTAATCGTCATATAAGTTAAGCTATTCTACCAGAAGACGATAAACACAGTAGTAGTATATTACCTTAAAAAACATTAGTTATCATTATAATTTTCAAGATCTTCTGTTAGTCCTTCCACTTCTTCCTCGTCATCTAATACGTTAAAAGAGATAAAAAATCTCATTATTTGATTCAATACTTATATTATATCATATATAATCATAGAAATAACGCATAACGAATAAGTTACAAAGAGAATGAAATAATATACCTTTTAATTCAAGCCAATCACGAGTGCACAACAACGCCTTGATGGAGATAATGAGCTTCGATATTTACTCAAGATTCGACCCCCTATACTAAATGATGATTCAGAAGCCACTGTTGTTATTGGGACACTCAATAAATCACGAGCCATGAAAGCCAATCGGGGGTACCTTGCTTGATTTTCTTTCCAGAATTGTAAAACATCAATTTTTGTTTTTCTAGAAATTTTAGGCTCCTCTAAATACAATGTCAATTCCGACTTGTTACCTGTTTCAACTCTTCGAAACCGACTACGGAAAGACTCAAAGCCACCTAACTCATCTAACTCGTCCACCGTGTCACCATCATTGACATTTTCATTATTAGCTCCCAATGGATCATTGCGTGTCTCAAAATTGAACTCGTACTCATTATATAGCTCATACAAACAATCAATTATATCTTCCACTTTTTCGTCACGTACTTCAGCTGCCATTTCAAGTTTCGAGAAGCAATACTCAATGATTTTAACCTTATACCGAGGATCCATGATAATAGCAAAAGACAACACTTTACAATACTCATCCCAGTACTTGTCAAATTTCGTCTTCATTTCTTTTCCCATTTTACTTATAAGGGGATCTGAATTGTGTATTGCTTGTTCAATATTCGACTGAATTTTGTATACTTTCAAAAAGTATAAGTTTGAGGTAGGATAAGAGTTTCCCGAAAACAATGTTGTGATATCATAAAAAGGTTCAAGAAACTTGGTGATTTCCTTAATTCTTATCCATTCATCTTCTGATGGAAAAGTTTCATAATTTTGATCAATTAGATCCAAATGTGCATAAGCATTCTGATAAGCTAATGCACAATCAAGCATCATGTAAGTAGAATTCCATCTCGTTACCACATCTTGACAAATAAGTCTCCCACATTGCAACGGAAAATGTTGAATGCATTCTAAAAAACACTTGTTTCTTTCACTACTTCCCCGAACATACTTAACTGAATCTCGAACTTTCTCAATTGATCCTTCAATCACCTTTAACCCGGCTTGTACAATAAGATTTAGTACATGTGCTCCACAACGCACATGTAAACATTTACCATCACAAACTAACACATTATTCAAACGTAGATGACTTTTTACCGTTTCTACTAAACCATCATTATATTTGGCGTTATCTAGTGTGACAGTAAAGACCATCTTATCAATTCCCCAATCTGACAAAAATCTAATCAAAACCGATGCTAAAATTTTACCTGTATGAGGAGGCGGAACAAATCTAAAGTTCAAGACTTTCTTTCTTAAGACCCAATCTTCATCAACATAATGGGCTGTCAACGCCATGTATCCATCGCGTGTTATTGAACTCCACAAATTAGCGGTGAAACAAACCCTACTGCTTACCTTTTCTAACTTCCTTTTTAGATTCGACTTTTCCCTCCTTATATAGCTAAGACATCTTCCTTTGATGTATTTATTGTAATAGGATTCGCATCTCGATGTAAAAATTTGTGCAATTGTCTTGTTGCTTCATGTTCAACAAAACTAAATGCATAGTTATGTTTAATGATAGCAATTTCCATTTTCTCTCTATACATGTCCTGATCCAAAGGGGCACGTTTTGTTGGACGTCCATCTTCTTCAAATTCGAAACAACAACGCATGTGTCGGCCCAAATTTGATGTTCCTGAACTTGGGTTGGCACTATACACATTGCCACAATTTCTGCAACTACTCCAGCGCATTAACGACAACGCTTATTAAATTGAGCTTCCTGGTCATTACAATGTTTCTGCAACCTTCAATGTTGCTGATTTATCACCATATGAAGCGACTAGCGATGACGACCCGAGTCCTTTTGAAGCAGGGGAAGATGATGCAGAACCATGCACTAAAATTTCTAATTTGAGTGGTTATATCACATTTTAATAGCTTTATTTGTTTCCTTTTCTTAGTAGACTTATTTTCCATTTGAATAATATTGTTTAGGAGGTTATACTCCTACTCAATTTAGAGTCTTTAAAGTAGGAATGTAAATCATTCATTGTTTTGGAGTGACTCTAACATTCCTATAAGTACTTGGTTATTTCTCTGTAATAAGACATCTTCATTCGTTTTTAATTCAAGAACCATATTTGGTGTTTTCCCTTTGGAGTGTTTTCGAGTTTGGCCATTTGATTAGCGATCCGCATCAGTATTTTTATCAGTTTTGACCTTACAATAGCAATGTACTTTTTCAAATGTACTGATCAAGTACGTGTACTATTTTTCGTTCCACTTAATGTTACGAACTTTCAAAGTTTTGTACTAATCTACCCCATCAAACATGGTTAACCAGCTACCAAATTTTTTTTTCCAAATAAGCTGCCATTTGGATTTCCACTAAGATATACTTTCATGTTTCATCCCTATGGTTTGCCGGGTGTAACGAACATCGTCCCTAAACTTTTTTTCTCGGATCTGCGTCCATTTTTATACGTGTTCATTCGTTTTTTATGCGTTTTCATCTGTTTTTATACGTCATCGTCCGTTTTTTATACTTTGCATACGTTTTTATCCGATTTCATCTGTTTTTATACATTTTCGTCCTTTTTTTGCGTTTTCATCCGTTTTTATACGTTTTCATACGTTTCTATCGGTATTTATCTGCTTTTATCCGTTTTTATACGTTTTTGTCCGTTTTTATGCGTTTTCGTCCGTTATATACGTTTTCGTCCGCGTTATATACGTTTTCGTTCGTTTTTTATACGTTTCTATCATTTTTATCCGCTTTTATCCGTTTTAATAAACTTTCGTCCATTTTTATGTGTTTTCGTCCGTTTTTATACATTTTCGACCGTTTTATGCGTTTTGTCCGTTTTTATGCATTTTCGCCCGTTTTTAAACGTTTACGTTCGTTTATATACGTTTTCATCCGTTTTTATGCGTTTTTGTCCGTTTTTATACTTTTTCATACTTCCCTATCGTTTTATCCGCTTTTACATTTTTTGTTTTCTTTTTTTATCCGTTTTGAACGTTCTTCTATCATCTTACATGTCTTCGTCTGTTTTTATAAATTTTTGTACTTTTTATGCGTTTACATGTGTTTTGGTACGTTTTTGTACGTTTTTATGCGTTTTCATGTGTTTTAGTACGTTTTTGTATGTTTTTAAGCGTTTTCATGTGTTTTGGTACGTTTTTGTGCGTTTTGGTACGTTTTTGTAGGTTTTTATGCATCTTTATACGTTTTAGTATGTTTTGTTCATTTTTACGCGTTTTTATCCGTTATCAGAAATATAAAAACATGCAAAGCTATAAGAAAATGGACTAAAACGTATAAAAACGGATAAAAATGTATGAAAAGGTAAGAAAATGTATAAAAAGAGATAAAAAGGATAAAAACGTATGGAAACATAAGAAGAACTTATAACAATGGACTAAAACGTGTAAAAACGAACGAAAATGTATAAAAACGGATGAAAACCTATAAATACAGACAAAAACGTAAAAAACCGAACGAAAACGTTGCTTCTTGGATGAAAACGTATAAAAACGGACGAAAACATAAGAAACGTAAAAAACATGCGAAAACATATAAAAACGTAAAAAAATAGATGAAAACGTATAAAAACGTATAGAAGACGGACGAAAATGTATAAAAGACGGAAGAAAACGTATAAAAGACGGACAAAAACGGATAAAAATTGATGAAAACGTACAAAAACGGATGAAAACATTAGAAAATTGATGAAAACGTACAAAAACGGATGAAAACATCAGAAAATGGATGAAAACGTATGAAAACAAGTGAAAACGTATAAAAACAAATAAAAACGTATGAAAAACGTATGAAAAACGGACGAAAACGGATAAAAACGTATAAAAACGTATGAAAAACGTACAAAAACGTTTAAAAACGTTTGAAAAAACGGACGTTTGAAAAACGGATAAAAAATTGACGATAACGTACAAAAACGGATGAAAACGTATAAAAGCGGAGGAAAACGTATAAAAACGGATGGAAATATATAAAAACGAATGAGAATGTAAGAAAACGGACGAAAACTTATGCAAACATATAAAAACGGCCGAAAACGTAATATTGTGAGATAGTTAGTAGTCATTCTAAAAATTAAAAAAAAAAAAAAAAGGACTGTGAATGCAATATAAATCCACCAGGGACATTAGATGCAATTTTGGACAAACTAAAAGGACGATTTATGCAATTTACTCAACTATTAAATATGCCACGTAGGCATTTTTCCGGTGTTCATACTTTTTTCCCGGTAGCCGGTAAACTTGTGGGTAGATTGGTACAAAAGATGAGAGTTCGTAACATTAAGTGGAACGAAAAATAGTACGCGTACTAGAACGGTTTATCTGAAAAAGTACGTTGCTATTGTACGGCCAAAACCTTATTTTTATAAGAAAAAGTTATATGTATTTGTAAATGTAGGAACCCAAATAAGAAAGTATCAATCACATTAGAAGAGGAGGTAGGCATATGAACTAGAGAGAGAGAGAGTTAGATAGACACAGCTGATAAAATATGTATATTATTAGCTTGAAAGAAGACACACACATTGACACATACACTGTTCCACCACACCTTCAATAGAAAGCATTTTGAGGTTTAAATACATAGTGTCACGCCACATTGGGCTTCATGAGCTTGGGTTTATGTTGTTGGACTAGGCTTATACATATTAGATTACATACTTAACTTAACATATACTAGCTTAGCTCATTCCATCAAGCTCGTTACTTAAACTAGCTATCTACTACAACTTCTATAACATTATACAAGCTTCCTACATATAGAATAGCCATAACTTTTATCTATATTTTCGTAATGCTAACAACTTCCCTCTAAGGGGTGGCTATTCTTGAAGACACCCCTTTGTTCCTTTAATCTTTAATCTTTAGAATCTTCTCTTGAGCTTTGAACCTTATGTGTTGTAATAGATTAGTTTTGCTCTTTTGTTCCTTCATTCTCTATAATCTTTGGATATATCTCTTGATCTTTACTTGCCTTCAATCAACATCTGCAAGTATCTTGTCTTGGTGTTCTCTCCAACATGCTCTAACTTCTTGTGAAGCTTTGGTCTTCATACTAATGTAGTCCTTACTTCCTTTTTTGATCTTGTCCTTTGATTTCTTGATTATTTGACTTTGATGTAGCTCATAATCTTGAACTTTCTTGACTTGATCTTTTGAGGATATTAGTATGAGCATGCGGAGATAAAGATAATGATGAATAAAATGATAGTGTACAGTCTTCCTTCAAGGCGACTTTCCGCAGTACCTACACAAATTAAGGTAGCTAATAATTATGTTAGGCCAATCAATTATTGTGTACCTTTTCTTAGAGAACCGTTCCACTACGATTGTTCTATGATGAACGTCTTGATTCCATCACCTTGGTCGGGTAAATCAACCATCCGAATCTCGTTAAGGACAATTATTAATACATTGGCTAAATCGAAGTATAGACCTACGTAATCAGGAATCGATTCATGAAAGGAATCTCCTTGGCAGGGTTTCTAGCACTTACGTGTTTGGATATCGAGAACATTTGTGCTAATGCTTTTCGAGTCTTCACACTGGCCGCTCCTGAATTGGATGCCACAAGCATGCTTACAACATTCCAGGTAAGCCGTTGGAGTACACCTAAGTATCACTCCACGACTGTAGACCATTTGAGACATAAGTAACCACCATGAACAGTAAGCTTAATCCATAAAGAATTAACGAAGTGAACATATTTCAGTGTTGTTTGATGTTGACACTGACAGGGTTTTCATTCAATCATCGAGGATCACAAGTGTGATTCCACTATGAATGTTCTGTCAAGATTACTAAGATCTGCGAAGCACTCTCGAGTACTACTTGTTTTCTTATTGATGAACAACATGTGCAGATCGGAATATGTGTCCTACGAGATTTTATTTATTGAATCTCATTTGGCTCTAGACTCAATAAGTGAGCTTTGGTTTTAGTTAGTGGAGGCTGAAGCGGACTACCACGTTTTCAATGCCAACACATCTCGAAGTGAGAGGTTGATAGATTACGTGTTTGTCTCCGTAAGAAATGAAACAAGAATTTTTGAGAGGAACTTGATTATCTAGGGTGGGTTGTGCATTGCATCACTGGGTCCATGATGTCTTGTCTTCAATATCAATATCATCTTTGGGATATCCGATAGATTGTGTATTGAACCGGTTTCAGCCTAAGTGTATGGAGGGCTCATTTATGTTCACCCTTTCATAACCTTTTTTTTTTTCATTCTTCAACCCCTTCAATGCATATCATGTCGTCAAGACTATCACCTTGTTGTGATTGTTCCAGTAACAGCTCTTACAATGAAAGCATTATTCCCTTTTTCTCATACTTCTCCATTACCTACGGACTTCTAATTCTATCTATTTGGAATGTCCCTGGGTAGGTCCTTTCGGCTCTGGCTGGACGATGGGATTAATACCTAATTCCTAACCACCTTATATTTTCTTTTGGATATTTTGGTTCGGTTGGTTAGGTATAATGATTATAGCCATAAAACTATTGAAAAACAATAAAAGTGTTCATAGGAATTGAGTTTGTTAAAACTTTGAAGTTTTCATTTTGAAAACCCTATGCATGTGCATTGTATTTGAAAGAGTTTTGCACATAAGGGTAAGAGTTCACACTTTTTGAAATGATAGACCCTAAATAGACAAGTCCTTTTTGAGGCACGTTTACATTGCTAGAGAAAGAGATCCATCATTAGCTTTTAGACGACGACTAACTCTAGTAACCAACTTGAAATTATTACCCTTCTAGGTACAAGTCCATTTGAAAGGTTTATCGATAATTTTTTCATTCAGACCTTAGTCTATCTTCCAAGTCGAGCATCAAAGAGATAAAAACGATCATATTTTAATCACATTTCTACCCCCTCAAAAATAGCATATCTTAAGATGTTTTTGAAATCAATGGTGATTAAATTATATATTATTCAGAAAGTATGTATAGAGAAATTGATTTAACATGAATTTGGAACAAAATTTATACTCCCCCTCAAAAATTGAGTATATCAAAACGTTTATGAAGGAGTTATCTTGAGCACATCTTGCGAAAGATTTTGAAAAATCTATTTGAAAAATGTTGAATACGAGGTGCTCAAGATGATGATGATTTCTCACCATTTATAGGATTAGCTTCAGTGCGTTAAACATTTTCAAAAAGGCTTTTAAGGATAAGTGTCATAATGCATACCACGCGCTTTGAACACTTTCCTTTATTTTGAAATAAGAGGTGTACACTGTCATATGTGCACAAGTCTCACAATGAAGTGCGAGTCCTAAGCTGAAGTACTTAGAATTGTTTTATTGAACTCTTCTCAAGCATATTTACATCTCCGTATCATTGTTGAATGACGTTTCTAGAGACGTAAAGTATATTGATTATACAAGAGAAATGTCGTGAGAAGAATATTTTTGCATTTTTTAAATTTTCTAATGTTTTTGGATTTTTCAAATTTTAAAATTTTGTACTTTCTTTTTGAATTTTTTTTATTTTTGTATTTGTCAGTTTTTCAAATTCGCGTTTTGTTTTTCAAAAAATATTTACAAAGAGATGCATTTTGATTTTTCAAGAAAATGTATTTGTTAGAAGACGCTCTAAGTCATCTGGTGTTAAGAATCTCATACCAAGGCGTTGGACAAGATATTAAAATCTATCTTTTGAAAGTGCTTTAGTAAAAATGTCCGCCAATTGGTATTGTGTCTTGACAAAATATAATTCAACAATACCCTTTTCTGCATGTTCCTTTATGAAGTGATATCGGATGGCAATGTGCTTGGTGCTTAAATGTAACACCCCCAAAATAGCGCAGCGGAAATGATGTCACTGGGGTGCTACTTCATGATTCACAACACACAGTATAGAGAACAAACTACCTGATCCCTTTTGAAAGTACATTAATTTAAATAAATAAGAGTTTACATCATAGTTGAATTTTGAAATAAATGGACCCGATAGCTAAGTTGTCCCAATACAAAATGTCATAGTTGTGTGAAAACACTTCTGGTAAAGTCTATGACCACATGCCATGCCATGCCATGCCTCAAACAATCAAGCAGCAACAAGTTAAGCACCTGAGAAAACATGCTCAGAAAGTCAGCATAAAGCTGGTGAGTTCATAGGTTTAATATAAAGCAGTAAAGTGGACCATAAGTTTAAGCATATGAACATTACATCGAATGTAATGACATACAAAAGTCTATTACGCTAGCACTAAGTTCATGATACCGAAGCTACGACAGTGGAACATGCTAACAAGCACGTAAGGTGGCAAGTGTCTAACCCGTGACACTCGTAATCCGACATGATATATGTTCGTATTAGCCTATCTGGTCAATCCGAATGGGGGAGTCACCCCGATAGATCTATCTATAGCACTCGCGCTTCCCGCCGGAACTGACGGTTCATGATAATGGGCATAATTGGTTTACAGTGCTTAGGCTAACACATAATAGTTTATCAAAGCATAAGTTTAGTTTGGTCCAAGTAAAACATACATGTTTCTCACCCCGAAGTTTACAAAGCATGTATAAAGTTTAAAAGTGGGGCTAACTCATCTCATCAAATAGCAGTCTGAAGTGATTAGTCAAAGTATGGTAGGAGACGGCTCCGACACGCGACCTAAATTATTATGAGACTTGTGTTTAGAAAACGTCAGGTGGAAGTTTATTAATTTTAATAGTTTTAATGTGTTTGTGTCATCGTTGCTTGTGCGGTAGGTTTGTAAGTTTAAGAGTTTTAATCGCTAGGCGGTACCCGGCCGCCCAGCTACCGCCTAGCGATTTTTGCAACCTCGCTGGATACTATATATATATATATATATATATATATATATATATATATATATATATATATATATTATATATATAAAACAAGATGCGTATGACATCATCAAATGGTTGATTGCCCAGTAATGCCATGTCATAATGCCAAATAAGCAAGATTTCATTAAAATTTCAAATTTTTTTGCCACCTAAGCAGGATTTTATTAAAATTTGCCACCTAAGCAGGATTTTATTAATCTTTTATTAAAATTTTTTTTTTTTTTCATTAATTGCAATTTCGGATTTAATTTGTACAAAAAGGCATGATGCTGGATTCTAACTTGGGTCTGTTAGTTCAGAAATAAACGCTTCAACCATTGGAACAAGCCAGAAGTTGTGATAGACAATTCAAAATTAAAATGTAATGTCTTAATCACACCACATTATTTACACCATTTAACTAAATAAAACCCTAGAATATAAATCCATATTTATCTTCTATATTACGGTTTATTAAAAAAAAAGGTACTCCTCTTTTAAAACCCTAATGCTAAAACTATGTTACTCTCTATGCATATGTTTTTGCAGGTTTAGGTTTTTGCATGTTAGACGTCTTCTTTTCAGGTTAGTCGTCTTCTTTGAACACATGCAATATTTTTCCTCATATGCAGGTTGTTAATTCATTCAATTCATATTTTGGTGGTGCTTTTGATGAGAATGCCATTCACAACAACTTTGTTTTAATATATTAGATATTAGACGGTATGAAGTGTTTTATATAAATCACATATCATTAGTTTTTGTACTTTATCGTGTTTCAGTATGCTGTATATCAATTGGAATCATCGAACGCCTTATAGCAGCCAAAGTAAGATTTCATCACTATTATGCTTTTATTTGAGGTTTTGCAACTGATTGTGGTGTTTAGTATTATATGTTTGTATTCATATGAATCTTCAATCATCATTGTAATTTTTTTTGTTTGAGGTTTTGTGTTGTTTCTTCCTTCATCAGGTACGATGTACACATGTTACGAATCACAATGGTTCATCTATTCGTTCCAGGTATATATAACTTGCTAAAATCCTATTTGTATTAACTATGATATTGATAGAGGTAGCAAAATAAGCTATCTGAATAAGATGTAAAAAACATTTATGCATGCCTACATGATCC
Source organism: Artemisia tridentata subsp. tridentata (assembly GCA_021014915.2). Lineage (NCBI taxonomy): Eukaryota > Viridiplantae > Streptophyta > Magnoliopsida > Asterales > Asteraceae > Artemisia > Artemisia tridentata. Next base: position 234,265,688 of record CP139509.1, read on the forward strand.
TACCCATGATTATGGTAGACTCAACCTTTCAAATTCATCTGCCATCAGTGATGTATTCGAACTTGAATCAGTTAATGATGGTGAGCCAGATGGAGTTCATAAATTTAGCTAATTTTTGATTTTCTTTTTGCTATTGATATGGGCATTTTTAGTGATTTATTTATTAGTTTTTGATTTTTTTTTCATAGCTAAGATGTGGAAAACGGTGATAGAGTGGTTGAATAGCGCTCTTCCAAATCTTAATCTGCCTGTTAATGCTTGGGATGAAGAGC